>APFE031153495.1:70737-93945 GCA_000404065.3 Pinus taeda | reverse complement strand
AGAAAAGGGAAGCAAAATTTTGTTGCAGATGCACTCTCAAGAAAGGATGAGGACGTGGAAGCATTGTTTTGTGTTATTTCTATTATCCATCTAGATTGGATAAATGAAGCAAGGGATGAATGGAAGAAGGACGAAGAAGTATGGCCACTTATTCAAAAGTTTCAAAAGATCCTAATTCAAACAATATTGCCAGAAATTGAAGAGGAAGGAAAAATCATATTGGAACCTGGAGCAGTCACAAAAACAAGAACCCGACAGCTACGAAATCGATCAATTTTAGAGTATCTCATCAAGTGGAAGAACCTACCCGCTGAAGATTCCACATGGGAGGACAAGAATTTTATACAAAAGCATCAAGAACTACTCAAGCGTTGAGGACACTGCTTTTTGAAGGAGAGGGGCATGTTAGGCCCCTATACTACTAGTGTAACCCCTTATTGTTATTAGTACAACCCACTTATTATATTGATGTACCCATGTA
Organism: Pinus taeda; assembly: GCA_000404065.3. Taxonomy (NCBI): domain Eukaryota; kingdom Viridiplantae; phylum Streptophyta; class Pinopsida; order Pinales; family Pinaceae; genus Pinus; species Pinus taeda. Next base: position 93,464 of record APFE031153495.1, on the reverse strand, counting down.
GTGCCCATATTGTTACTACTGTGCCCCATAGAAGCCCACTATTGTTTTTTTTATTATTTTTTTTCACGGTAAAACTATTCTATTATTTACATTAACAGAGAACAATTACAACATAATTGACAGAAAGAACCAGTTGCCTAGAGGTAGTGGCAGTGTGGAATACCAGAGTTCGGAGTCTGAGAGGACGAACCAATCCAAATGGCATTCCCACGCAGGGGAGCCAGAGGAAACAAAAATTCAATCGCGCGTAGGGGAGTCAAAAACATTTTGACACAGATAGTTACCCAACCACATAGAAAAAAGTCCCAGAACCTAGACACAACAACAAAAATCCCAGAATCTAGACGCAACCGCATTGACACAATAGCATAGTAAAAAAACTTCGGAATTGACCAAATTCCCTCACTAGCAGGCCGCATAACCTGAGAAGAAGCCGCAGTTATGCTTCAGGAGCCTCCTCCACTATCCTGCACCATCCGAAGTCCGCCAAGTCCTGAGCTTGGACCTCCTCCGTAGCAGTCAGAACTAGCTCCATCTTGACGTCCTCGTTATGGCTGATCAGCGTCTCCCTAGCGCTCGTAGAACCTGCAATTATCCTTTCCATTGCCTTCGTGGGTTCTGCAGTGGGAGTCTCCATGGCTCTCGTGGAACCAACAATTGGCGTCTCCTCCCGTTGAGCACTGGATTCACCCTCATCTTGGTCCTCCTCAATGAGAAGCACCGAAACATGGGCACTGATCCGGGGACGATTCAGTGAACTATTGAAGGTGAAAATTGCTGAGCCAAAGGAGGGCGAGGATGAGGACCTTGGAGAGCTGGCGTCCAGAAATTGGCTGGGCCTTAAAAAGAAAGCACCTTCAATGTGAGGGAAATGGCACTGATGTGAGGTATCTTCGTCGGCAGAGGGGCACGAGGACGCACCTCGGGAGGTGCCTCGATGGCTGAGCATTTGCTGTCGAAGCCGGGGCATGACTGCAGGGCCGAACAGAGCCTCTTTGCTCAAAGCAGAATTGGAGCACAAAACAACTGAAGATAAACCGAACACAGGCGGGGGAATAGACCAAACAGACGGGCTAGGACCATACATGAAGGCAGACGGACAAGTGCCTGGAGTGACCGCAAGAGTCAGGGGAATGGCCGAAGGCTGCGAGCCAGAGCCCAACCCCAACAACGCTAAAGGCAACAGATAGAACCCAAACAGAGCCTGAAACAGCATTGTGAAACCCAAACAGAGCCTGAAACCGTATATAATGCACCAACCTTTGCCTCGAGGCGCTCCCGCCATTACTGTGGCATTCATGGGAGCCGAGGAGCCGAGCTAAACTTCGCGTGTGGAGGTGAACGGAGCATTAATCCTCCCCTGCTGCATTCCTTTAATCCAGATCATGCGCCGCTGATAATGTCCCTTCCCCCATATGGAGACAGCGCCTCTGCGCATGGCTGGCAGGTGGCCTTCATTGATCTCCAACTCCCGTCCCATCACTTTGATTATAACCTCAAGCACCTGCATCCAGGGGAAGCCCACTATTTTGCCCTTACATTATTATTGTTATGTCGGCTCTGATTAGGTTATGAACCCTTAGACTCCTATATATAGAAAGGAGGTCTTTTCATTTGTATCATCCAAGAATTGTTCATTTATGTAATGTAAAGGAGGTTTCCCCCTCGAAGAGGCTGAATTCTAAAGCGTTGATCTATCTTTTCTTGAGCTGGTTTCATAACAGACAATCTTTTGAACGATGTTCACCCCTAGTTTTACATATCTCACACCATACACTACCTCCGAAATTCAAAGGATTTAATGCTCCACTGGCCATGTAATTTCTGAAGAGAGGGAATTGTTCTTTAGAGTGGCCTTCTAATTTTACTTTTCTTCATATCTTGTAACTACAAAGTCAAATTTTCTAGCTGACTTTGAATCTGTTGCATACCTACATTGGTATCTCATATAAGAGAAAATTCTAATTTCATCGCAAGCTCTAGAGTTTCGACTTGAGTTTCTATCTTCTGTTGTGTCAAAGGCAATCTAATATGTGGTAGCAGTGCATCTATGAACCATTTCTTATGTTGTTGTAGAGCTATGTCGAAGCTCACATGATCTAATAATACCTTGAATCTTTGATCGAATTCCCAAACAGACTTAGTATGCCTTTATTTGTTTTCTTTTAACTCTGTGATACACTGTGATTCGTACTTTAGTTTCTTAATTTCTTTTACCAACTTTGTTTTAATGTATGCAAATGATCTTATTTGATTGTTCAAATATGCCATGTACCACATCAATGCTCTATCTTAGAATGTTGTGACAAGTTGTGCTTTCTTTATATTTTCATCATGGAAATGCTTTGTTGTCCATCCTGCTTCACATAAAAACTAGAATTGTTCTGGATCTTCCAATCCAGTTCCTTTGAAAACAAGTAGCTTAATATCATCATCCATATTTGTTCTGAGAGGAGGAGGGGGATTCGTAAGGGGATGGGATGGGGGGTAGCGGGGGTAGTGGGACGGGGAAAACCAAAAGAACCCCGATTCTTACTTGATTCTAGCTTCAACGAACTTTCAGGATGGAAGGGTGAAAACTGCAAATTTGCCTTAGGGTTCTCAAGGATGATTTATTCACTTTAAGATTCACTCAAATGAGGGTTATAGTCAGTTTCTATGAAATTCTTCAGATCTTGGCCATGATATCTCTTTCTAATGTCTATTCTGTATCTTTTTCCACTTCATGTTGTTCCAGTCTCTTCTTCGAATATTCTCGCAAACATAAGTAATCTAATAATATGATTGCATTCGTAAAACTCCCTTGTCACACAAAAGAATCTTAATCCAAAGTTTCAGAGATCTCAAGTACTTACCTTGCGGTACTTTGAAAAATTGTCATTCTGCTTCACTGTAGGACACAATCGAGTCTACCATGAACTTGGTAATGAATCCTTCCAAGATGATATCAATCCATAAATCAAAAACTCTTGAAATCCTATTGTCAGTGTTATTCAGTCGTTGTATCAGTTCAGGTGTCCACTCCTTAGGTTCATATCCTTTAAAACAATATTTTCTTTTGGTCAACCTTGACATCCACTCGTGTATCTCAACATGAAATGAACCGAACAAAATTTCATATTGATCTTCGAAAATATACTGCTGTAACCACGTTTTAGATGACAAATAAGGGCTTCTATTCTTTTTATCTACAAACTCTTGTTCATTCTGTTCTACCCAATCTTGAATTTCCTTCTTCAACGGATGCCACATCCACATATCTCTCAAACAGATCCTCATCCTAGCAACAAAACCATTTGTTGGCTTAGGTTGGGTTGACCCAGGTTTGATATTTTACTGTGCACCAACAAAACCCTCAATCACTCGCCCTTTTGGCAACGACTTGCAAGCATATCACAGTCTCACCCGAAGTGACTATGGGAGGATACATAATCAAGTTTTTGCAGCGTTGAGGGATGTGGAGATGTGGTGTTTTGTGTTTTTTGATACTTAACATTCATAAATTACTTCGCATCCATACATTACTTCGCCACATTACATTCATCACTCAAAACATATCATATACATCCATAAAACTTCACTATACGAAAATCAAGTGTAACGACTATGCTACAATAGATAATAATCAAATAAACACATGAAGACACAAAATTTATCGTGGCTCATCCCAATGTGGGACTATGTCCACAAGAACTATTGCTTATAATAGAGAATTTGTGCAATAAATGGTTCTTGGCCTGCACACTTAGTTGTAGCCTATTATCACCAAAAAATGATCATCTAGCCATAACTTACTAGATGGATCGAAGTACACCACGTAGGGCCAATTTTACCATAGTAAAATTGCTTTCACTATAAGAAACTACTTAATAAACCACATTTGTTAAGTTATTTCTGGTTAAACCCATGAAGAATAATTAAATAAATCATTATTTATTTAATTATCTTCTAGGAATAATTAATTAAGCCATCGTTTAACTAATATTACTTGTCATATTTTACCCAGTCATGAGAAATAATTAGATAAATCATTATTTATCTTATTTTCCTCTGGGACTAATTAATTAATCATTATTTAGTTATTATTCCCTGTCAACTTTGACTAAATCCTCTAGGAATACTTAAATAAATCATTTATTTATTTATTATTTCTAAATAAAAGTATTTAACCAATTTAAATACTTTTTCCCTCCAACCAAATATAATAAAACATTCCAAATGGTTAATTCTAGAATTTGGTTAATAATATTTTATTATTTTCCATTATTTGAGAATAACCTAATATTTTGTTATCAATTGAAGGGTTTTATATCCATTCTTGACTTTTGATCATTTTCATTGTTGCACTCACTGTTGGAGCTCTGATTATTATCAATGTTGCTCACCATTTGTCTTATTCATTTGAGTTCCCATTGAGCTCAAGCATTTTGTTTGTTGGGTTTACACATTATAGAGGAGAGAGACTCTACAAAGCTGAAGACATTGAGGATAACCAAGAACCCATCCCACGGAGGGGGACTGGTAACATTATTTGTTCCCTTCACATGTGTCATCTAATAAAATATATTCTTTATATCTGGTTTCCATTGGATTATTGGAGTTATTTGCATTTATTTTCTTATTCCATTTGTTGTTTAACTATTTTTGTTGCATAGATCAGGACTTTTGCAGGTTTTGTTTCTATCATTTGCTGCATATCCACATTATTTTACAACCATTTTTACTGTTGAGGTTATTTTTCATCCACAGTCTAAAGTGGTCTATTTTAGTAACCTTCAAGAATAACTGTACACAACGCAGGCAGTCTGTGCACTCAGCTACGGACTCAGGCCTATATGCACTCAGCTGTAGAGCCTCACCTTAGAAGAACTGTACATAACGCAGGCAGTCCGCACACTCAGCTACGAACTCAGGACTCTATGCACTTAATTGTAGAGTTTCGCCTTCTTGCCGAAACCACAATTCACCAAGATACAACCATTCAATACATGATGTGATTCTTCAAGACTATCTCCTTATTTATTATTCATCCCTATATATACTATTACATCAAGTGATATATCATCGCATGACCATGGTCCATATATTATGGAATCCCCCAATACAAGCTACTATGGTAAAAAACCATTCATCATTTACAATATTACATTCTTTAAACAAAAAGGAGGGGATTCGATCCGCCCCTAAGCCCATATATCGCGTGGTATATATACTGCACGGTCCACTTTTGTGCTCCATTGCTCCACTGTGCAGTCCATTTCGTGCTCAGCTGCATCCTTTACTTCGCAACCTGCTCCCCAAATGTAGAGTCTTCATCAAAATCTAGGCCAATTTGGGTTGTGCTTGTCGGTAGGCCAAAATGCCCCTTTTTTATCCCCTTCCTATAACAAAACCACAACCATTAACCTCTGTTTTCCTACATAAACCTTCTCATTCCTCCATTAGTCCAAGAATACTGTCTATTCCTACATAAACTTCATATTTCATGTTTAAGGTTTATTAAGTGCTCAATTAATCATTTTAAGCAGATTTCATGCCTTTAAATATTTCTTGTAACTTATATTTACTTTCCTAAAGTATTTGATAAAGGTAAAGTATTAATTGCAATGCTAGCTTGATCTAGTGCAGGAAGATTCCAGCACCACCTTCAACTATCTGTTCTGTGATCTCTATAACAGTCGATCACTCCACACGGCATCTTGGTCCACGTCGTCAAGTTCAGTTGCGGTTATCTGGAGTTGAAATTAAAGCGGAGGAAAATCAGGGATATGGCTGAAGATCAGTCTACGGCAACGAATAGTTCGTACTTTATTATAGCCATCAACTTATGTTGTAACTTTGTTTGTTATTTTTGTTTCAACCGAAAGGCTTGATTTGGAACCATTGTAATTTTTGGTTACGACCACAGATTGAAGGGTTGTATAAAATGTAGATTTAAGATAGAACTAGCTAGCAAGCTATAGCAGTAACAGATCGTTGTAATTTCTGGTTTATTTGTAATTTTTTTGTCTCCCTCATTTTGGGCTAGACTTGAACTCTCATGTAAATTTTTTGATCGAAATTAATACAAGGAGCTGTGCCATGGCTTTTTCATTCTGCGTGTAATTCTTCATTGATGTATCGATAATATTTTGAAGGTTTTTGTTTCCTAAAACGGGAAACGAGCTAGTTGGCTAGGGCCCAGCCAACCCAGCTCATTTACCCTCTTGCTTGTTATCTTAAAAGGTGTGTTAACTTTATTCATTTATAGTAGTGTGATTTGAATCTCAAATTTTGTGCTTGCCTGTGAATTTTGATTTATTCCATTAAATAGTAAAGTATGAATGGATCCATTGTGTGGAAGTTAAATTAAATCGTTTCATATAATTTCTTTGTTGGTTTTCTTTCGCTTGGATCATGCAGATGAGATCCTTCCTACACTAATGCATGCAGGATCTTGCACTCTGGTTCGCTAGTTCGTTTACAACAAATGTTTCATTCTTTTCCTTTTACATGATTTAATCTATTTCTGCAAAGCAAGTGTTTGTCTCTAATACTGAAATTTGAATCCTTAAAGATTAAAGATAACTTCAGGAAATAGAAGAGAACATTGTTGCATATCTTGATTTGTATTTGCACTTCACAATTTAAGGAAAAAGAAAGAAGTAATATGGAATATTACAGTGAACCGTTTCGAGTTATATTTGTTGGCTTGTAGGGGCTTGACCAAGGTTCATAGGTGATTTAGCCAAACAAATCTCGGTACTACTAGCCCTTTCGGCAATAGTCCGTGGAGCGTGGACTGAGGTCTCACTTGAAGTAGTATGGGAGGGTGCTAGAACTAGGATTCCACACACTGGACATGTCTGATGATTTTCGGTGGTCTGCGGTTTGACCCTGTGCGTACGTCGCTACGCGCACTTACCCGTACCTCACAGCCTGAGATCCTGCCTTCGCGCAACCTTACTCAGAGGCCGAACAATGTTATTACCCAATTCCTTACTTATTAACCAGATATTAGTCGATCACTTAGCTTATCAGTATGTGTCTAGTTATATTTACCAGTGTTTAGTACTCATATAAGTGCACGCGATAAAGAAAACAATATAATTAAACAAGAAATAGCACAAGAACATATACACAAGATTTGGAATCAAAATTCTCTTATGTATTCTTTCTCTTCAGTTATGGACTCTATTCTACCTGACACACTCAGCTGTAGGGCTCCGCGCACTTAGGTGCGGACTCTATCAGGCTTCTGCACACTCAATTGCAGAGCCTCTTCCTACTACTATGACCCAAGACATGCTTAGACACTTTCTTTGTACTTCTATCTCATTCTTCTCTCTTCCTTCTTTCTTCATTTACAACTTAGAGCTTCGCTCTATTTATACAATCCCATGGTCTGCAGACCATGGGTAGGCTGACAGTACATTCAAAACTTAGGGCGAACAACCCTATGACTCTAACATACACTTCACGCCCACAATTCATAGATCTTTACAATAATATTACTAAAAAATTGGGCTTTAAGCCCCAAAACATGTTGTGGGGGGATTCCATGCCCAACAGGCCCCCAACACAAAATCGTGACTCGTCCTCGAGTCACTCTGTTGGCGCGGAGTCCCTCCAGCTGGTCCCAAATGGCCTGAATGTTGGTAGTGCACTGAGTTGTTGCCTGCTGAACCTGCTGCATTCTTGCTTTTGAACCCTCGGTCTCCAGTGTGCTGCGCTGCATCTGTGCATGCATTCCTTGAATCTTCACAAGCTTTACTTCAACATCCGCCGTAATTGTGAAGGCTTCATCAATCCACGACTAGACGCGTGCTTTTAGAACTACTTTGTGGCATGTCGCATCCACTTTCTCTTTTAAAGCCTTGGCCTACTGCATCCTTGCAAGCCGTTGAGTAAGGACGACTGTCTGCACAATCCCTCTAATGTTGTCATATTGTTGCTGGAGTTCGCGTGCCTCATTCTCCATAGGGTGAATGTTGGGGTGCTCTTGCAGCGTAGTGAGGACCACCAATGCCTGCTCCAACATGTTGGTACAGTCACGGACTACACCTCCAATCTCTTCCATCCTTGCTACAATAGTGCTACTGCGCTGATCTCTGACCTCTGGGGGAGTGGAAGGCTGCACCTTCAACCGCAGCTCAACAATCTGGAGATTCAGCTCTAGTTGCACTCTTACTGTTTCCTTGCGCACGTTTTAGACTCCATTTGCCAAACAATGGATCCATGCTTCTGTTGGTAGGTCCACTGCAATGGACAACTCTGGGATATGTTGACAAGCATCATCATCTGTCTATACCAACTGTCGGTTCTACGACACCAAATCGTCGTGCTGCAAGCTATGCTGTTCTATACTAATATTTTTCTCACTCAGAACCTGGATCGCGTGGCTCTCTCTGGCATGGAGTTCTGCTGTTATCCCATCCTGCATCTGATATAATGTGTCATGGGGAAGGGAAACCAAGCTAAGGCCAATGCCTTTCATTGTATTCAACATCACTCGATCCATTGAGCTCTCTGAGACTAGTGCTCCCTCTAGCAAGGTTATCGTATTGGCCATCTTCACGCGAACCATCTATTTTGTTGCTGATGTGCCTGCTGCGATGTGGGTAGATAAGGTGCCCTCTTGCGAGGGCCACACCTGTAACTCCTGCAGCTGCGCCCTTAGGGCCCCCAACACAGTTTGTTGTTCCGTCATAAAGTCTTGGAGCACTTCACTAGTGACATCGCAAACCGTCTCATCGATGTCATGGAGATCGCCTTCAGTTAATGTGATCGGGTCGATGGCCAGCATTGAGGCCTTGACCTTCTTTCTGGAACCCGATATTTTTGCGATGCATGACTGTTTGAGCTGTGTCTAGGTGGTCCCTGGGTCCGCGCTCTCCTCTGCAAGTTTCGTATCCTCTGCCTCCTGCCCTGTAGACACTATTTGGCCCTCCTTTGCCTGCACTATTGCGGCCTCTCCTATCTGCACTACTGCTGCTGCTTCGATGACCTTCTTCTGCTCCGCGACTTCCTGTGCCACTTCGCAGACTGCCCTGACCTTGGCTGCCACTTGTTCATTCAGTCTTCTCTCAGCCAGTTGGGTGACATGTAGCTTGGCGTCATCCTTCCTTTTCTTCGTTGCCATATTCTCCAAATCTGCCAAATCCGGGGCGCACCACTCGAGAGCCCACGTCTCTAACACCTTAAAGATCGCGTCGTCAGTGGCTATGAATGGGAGCTTTGTCCACTGTTGCGCCGAATCTTTTTGCACCCTGATGTAGATATTGTGCATGTCTGCCTTGAAGTATGCAAAAATATGCAGACTGTTATGCATCGTGGGGGACAAGCGCGGTCTCCTATTAATCCACATTCAGATGCTCACCTCCATGAGCACCCAAAAATTTTTGATGTCGCAAATCCGTTTCGCGTCCTTGGAGGCCCAGAGCGAAGTGTACTTTGCGGCCTCTGGTAAGTCGTGGTCAATGCTCGCGAACTGGGTATCCTCCGGCAGTTCTCATGTTACCAGCAAGATGGATAAGAGAAACCATGCGTAGTGGAAGGTCTTACCTTGTTCTTGGGCCTCCTGGTAGTTGAGAAAAAATTCTTCACAGAGGAATTCGGCCCAGTTGAATTGAACCCCCTCTGCGCACTGCTTAGCCAGCGCGACCACCAGTGTTGGTACCTCATTAGCACGACATTTTCTCATTACTTTTTCGACCAGGATTTGGGTGACTACACGCACCCCCCTATCCTTGATGCTAGAGATGACGTAGCCCCTCTTCTTTTTCTCTAGCTTATACTTGGTCTTCATGAACTCTGCGAGGGCTAGATCGCTGCTTTTTCCGGTTATTGTCGCGAGGTTTGTTCCTTTACAGGGAGGCCGAGAAATCCGATGAATGAGGTTTGTCGTGATGGGAACAAGCTCCTCCAGCCATAGATACCCATCATGCGCCAGGCATAGTAGCTGCCTGATGATGAAAATGGTGATGGGCTTGTGGTGGAAATGTGGTATCCATAGAAGATGAAGCAATCTGGCCTTTTCCACACAACACAGCCATTATCGTGGTTCTAATGTTATCACCAGCCCCTCCGTATTCTGTTTCATCAGGTTCTCCATTTCTAAGTGCAGGAACTTCTCGTTGTCTGCGAGGTCCCAATCTTCAAATTTCAGGGTGGGCATGTGTCCTAGGAGCGAACCCTCAAAGGTTATTGCATCTGGGAGGAGTGGGGTTTGGAGTGCACTCTTCATTGCATCCAGATCCTTTGGTATTTTGGTTTTCCCTTTTCGTGGAGGGACATACTCGGACAGTTTTGCTACAGAGCACAACGGTTGGATGTCTTCCTCCATGTCTTCTTCTTCCTCTACTGTGGCCATCATAGCTTGAAAAGTCCTCTTCCTCTTCATCTATTTCAATGGTGACTGGCTTGCCTTTTTCTTCCATGGATAATTTGTGCTACGGATTCCTTAGGGACATGCATACTAGTCCCATTGCCTGCTTCTCTTTCTGTGGTCTCGACATCCGAGATGATTTAAGGATTTCTGTCATAGCACCAGTGCCTTTGGGAACATCGTGGAACATGGGGGTCTACGTGGCCTCACCGACGGTTCCTTCTTCAATTCCCAACCCATCCTTAGTGACTGTCATCCTTCCTGCACTGTATGTGGTCTTTCACGAAATTAAAGGCTCTATTATCACTTGTCTCTCAACACTTTGCGCTCTGTTCAACTGCTCAAATATTAATTGACCAAGTGTTGTCTACTGGCTAGATATTGGAGTTTTATAGCACCTTTCAAATTCAAATTCAATCATTCCCCCTAATTCCGGGCCATCAATGCTTTCTTGGCGGTAGATTTTCCAAAATCTTGCCCATAACTCCTGTCTTAAATGCCTGTCGCCGCCCCATTTAGCCTCAAATTGGACATCTCGTCATGAACAGTGACACCAATGTCACTTCCCAGCCTATCCACGCAGCAACGCATCCCCTCATGCGTAGGCACGAACCTTGTGATAGGTTGTTCCTGTGTGTACCTGTCAAAGCGCGTAGTTACCAGGTAGAATAATTTATAGTCTCGCACTCCCTTTAAACTGCCTGGAGTGCTAAGACTGTTCTCCTTATGGCTAGTCAGGTGGTCGTACCACCTGCGTGAGGCTCCATCTCACCCCCCATCCTGGTTCGCGGAGAACCCCCATCTTCCCTTGTAGTGATTGGCATCATGCACTCTACGATTTGCATCGTGCTGCTCCAGTCACTACGTTTGGTGAGACACGGTCTCAACCATGACAGAAAACTAACCAATTCAAGAAGATAACTTTCCAATTTGTTAGTATGATGGTACATACCTTGTCTTGCCATCCTCATTTTCTCGACAAGAAACGCTTCCTTTATTTTGTTTTTCAGCTTTTTGACCTTTGCATCCATTAAAGCACTTTTCTCCCTTAGTTGTACTCAATCTTTTTCAAGTTCGCGAAGTCTAAGGTTCCCTTGCCAAATGGATTCCTGAGGCCTTATGTGTTCTACTTCGCATCGTTTTGTGATTTCTTCATCCTTGACTTCATGCACTGTCTCACCTGTGGGTGCTATTACGTGTGGATTCATCTCTACATGCTCCTCAGAGATTACATTCCCTACTTCATTCTGCCATCTTGGAATTGTTTTCATGGTCAGGGTTTTGCACATGGTCCTATAGGCCCATCGAATTGTTGGTACGCGTAGGTTCCAGTAGGTGCGTTTCACATGGTGGACCCTGTCCAACAGTTCACACACCTTGTCAAAGGCTTCCTCATGTATGATTTTTAGCGTGCTAGGTTGTATCATGCTTCATCATTCTCACACTGGTCTTTCCTGTTTTTTCTTGTTTTTTCTATCTCCTATCATGAGAGTGGTGTGTGTTCATGTAGGTTGCTTACCATACGCCTATACCCATCTAGAAAGGTTGGTGCATGTTGTTTCGTCCATCCTGCTTGGCTTCCATCCTCCTCTAAGGCTTCCCAAATCATAAGCACATCATCTTTCGGCATTTGCGTTAGTCTCTGAAACTCTGTTGATGCGTACCCCACCATCTTGTGGGTGTATCGGGTAGTGCCCATATCAGAGCATCGAACTGCTGCTGTTCTGGCACTTCATTTTAAAATTTGTTCAGAAAGTCATCCACCGCTATCAACCCATCATACCTAGGCAGAACCCTTATCTCCATGGTTACCCAACATAGTGATCTTATCATCGTGTTGCAATTAGGCATTGTTACTTCATGTAGCCGATTCTGCCATCACTCTATTTCTTTGTCTGAATTTGAAGTGCAAGAGCATTCGCACTCCCACGAAATCCTACCATCTGCAATTGGATTCACCCAATCTTGTTCACGCACAGTTATCTTGTAGATACAATCTAGCTCGTCATCGTGCCCTGGCTCCGTGTAGCATGCTCCTTTCGTAGGGTCTAACGGTACCACTACACACAGTAACTTTTTTTCAAAAATCATTTTGTGCTTCTTCAGATTTATGACTTCATTCATATTAGTCGCCCAGTCTATGCCCAGTAGCGTGGGATAGGGATTTCTATTGTTGAAAATCTCTATGACTTCAAAATCTGCCAACGCGGTCGCACCTTCGATATCCACCATTACCCCTTGAAATCTCCCCATGGGTAGGATATTCTGCTGGTTCGCCATTCACAATTGAATAGGGGAGCATTGCAATGCAGGCCTAGCCATACGCTCCCATGTTTTCTTTGGGAGCACATTCGCTTCCGATCCTAGATCTAGAATTACTTGATCCATTTTATATTCCCTCATTTGCGCAGTTAATATCATTTCCCTTCCATGCGCAATGCATGCTTTCCAAGTTTACGGACCACGTGCGGTTCTCCTGACCCTGCGCACCTAGTGATAAGTTCATGTAGCCCCTTCACAGCTTTGTTGTCACGCAACAATTTCATACATGTCTCTAGAAAGGTAGTGAGCATTGAAGGATCCATCCCTGGTTCTAGTTGATCCTTACTACCTGAAGTGGAGGCCTCCGTGAAGCTCTTCTTAGCTTCCATGAATGTCTTCTTCGCACGCTCCAAATCAATTTCAGGTTCCTTTGTCGGAGCTTTGGAAACCCACACACTTTCTTCTGGCTTTATCATCTCCAGTTGTGATACCACTTCTGAGCACTATGTTTACATTCGGGGCTTCTTCACATGGCTCAGATCTGATCATTTGCAAATTCTGAGTCGGGGGAGGCTGGAGTACCCCTTTTTCATGCAGCCTCGCTATCAAGGTAGGGTAGTCTTTTGCCTCATGATCAAACTGAGTATAGTACAAACATGAGGTTCTTTTCGGATTTGTATAATCGTGGGCATAATGTCTGGGCCCTCCGCAATTGTAGCTAAATAGTTTTCCATGACCCCTTCCTGGTCCCATTCCACCTCATCCTCGTCAACACCCCTAAAATATAGCGTGTGCCATTCCTACATTTGGATTGAGGGCTCGTGTCTTGGTCTGTACCCTATAGGCGGGAGTCTGATCCACCATTAGTTCGAAGCTTTTGTAGGTGCGTTCATCATGGCCTACCGACTTGCAAAAATTACAAAACAATTTCTTGGACGTCTATGTATACTTCTGCAAAAGATGACAATTATCCGTAGTGTGTTTTCCTCCTATCTGACAAATCATGCACCATAATGCAGTCATCGTGCTTGGTCTTGCTTGCGGCTCAGGTCTTAATGGCATCGGCCCTCCTCCCGCCAAGTAATTTGCGAATAATGGACAATGGTCCTTGTCATGCCCCTAGCCTTTGCATTTTATGCACCATACCTCCTTGCGCGCCTCTGGCCGAGGTGTCCTATCTTCTTTCAAACTCTGCATTTCCAGACACAAATTTTGCAGTTGTGTGTGGATTTGTTGGACTCCTTGACCAGGATCTTGTATAGAGGTCTCATGCAGTCTCATTTCCATATCCAAGGCTTCGGCCTAGGTAGAAAGCTTTTGTTGTGATAGCGTCGTCCTTAAATGCAGTGTTAATGACGTGACAAACCATGCACAGTGCTATCCATCCGTTAAATTCATGTTGTCTTCGTGAATCATACTCTTCAATCTCTGGTCCAAATCCCAAGGGGTCTCACCCAAGAGCATCACGATCTCCTTAAACTCGATAATTGATTGTGTCTCCGACTTTGGCCTACTAAATTCCCTATTCAGTGCGGCCTGGATTTCTGCGATTCCTGTGTTTGGATGGTCATTAGAATGCTTAATATACCATGTTCATGCACGATCCTGCAACGCGCTCACTAATGTATCCTTTTATGTTGTCATCCACGACTCCTTGTGCTTCCCATACTGCTCTTACCACGAAGTAGAATTGGTTTGGATCTTCATTCCCTACTCCTCTGAATACTGGTAGTTTGATCGCACTTTCCATATTGAACTGTGGTGGTAGAAGAGGTGGGGTGAGTGGAGATGGAGGTGAAGATGGTGAAACGGGTGGCGGTGTAGGTGGAGGTGGTAAGCACAAAATTCGCTGCCTTATCAGACTGATCATGCTTATCAGAGAAACTTTCACGAGTTCTACCTCGTTTTCCCACGAGGGTGAAATTAAGGGACTAGTTTCTAACTCTTCACTACTTTCATTTCTGTAGATCTTCCCACTTCACGTAGTCCCAAACATTAATTTATTCACATAACCCTCTTTTCACACAATAACATCTTAATCCAAGTATTCAACAATTTAATGTACTTGCCTCATGGTCCCTTGAGGAAGCATCATTCTGCCGACTGTCATATCTACCGCGAACTCAGTGATAAACCCTCCTATAATTCAATCGATCCAATGGTACACAACGCGTGCGAGCTTATCTTCCAATGCTTCTAGTCTGCGCACTAATTCTGGAGTCCACACAATCGGTTTGTCGAGCCTACACCTTCCCTAACTATCTGCTAGCTTCGTGATCCACTCATACAACTTAGAGGGAAAGGATGCAAAAAAAAATTCGTGGATTTTCATATGTAAGTAGTTCTCCAGCCACTGTTCCTTAGATACTCACGGACTCCTGTTTTCCTGTGCCGCGAACTCGTGAATCTTCTTGTCCAACCACCCTTCAATTTCTTTCTTTGTTGGATTCCAGTCACACGACATCAAACATCCCTTATGCAGATTCCGATCTCGGCAATAAAACCATTTGTTGGCTTGTAGGGGCCTGACCCAGGTTCAGAGGTGATTTAGCCAAACAAATCCTAGTACACTGTAATATTGGAGTAAATAAAGACTTATTTAATGCTTCACTTGCTTCTTGAAAAATGATTGGTTGCTTGCTTTAGGAGCAACTTACCACATGACTTTTAGAAGAGATTTTTTTGAAGAATTTACTGACAATGTTGATGGAGCAGTATACTTTGTAGACAAATCAAAACTCAAGCCATCAGGGCTTGGTACAATCAGGCTTAAATTGCCTAGTCTTTTAGACTTTCCTCTGCATCATGTTCTATATCTCCGACAACTGAAGAGAAACTTGTTGTCCTTGGTCCACATTCGCTAGCAAGGACACTCCATTCATATGTTTGATGGCAAGATTGAGGTGAGAAGAGCATCATACCACTCACTTGTCATGACAAGGATAGAAGAAGAAAGGCTTCTCAACCTGTAGGGTACCTCTGCTCGTGCACAAAATTTCTCATACAATTCTCAATATGAAGAAGGTACATTTCCATCAAGTTTATTATGGCATGCTAGATTTGGACACTTGAACTATGACAACCTCCGCTTGTTGAAGAAAAATGGTGTTACTGGTTTGCCTACAATTCCTAAGGAAACTCAAGCAATGTGATGCTTGCATTCTAGGAAAGCAAAGCAAACAATCTTTTCATGATTCACATTTTAGAGCACATAGAAAACTTGAACTCATTCATTCAGATTTATGTGGTCCAATTCCTGTTCCTTCTGCAAATGGAAATAGACATATGATGACATTTATTAATGACTACACCAGAATGTGTTGGGTTTATTTATTGAAGAACAAATCTGATGTTTTTCAAACATTCAAGAACTTTCATACATGGATTGAAAATTATGCACAATCTCATATTGGCTCTATTCACACTGATAATGGAAAAGAATACACTTCAAATGAATTTGAAAACTATCTTCGCCAACATGGGATCAAACATCGAACAATTGTGCCTTATAATCCCCAACAAAACAGAGTAACTGAAAGAATGAATAGGACAATCTTAAATCTAGTGTGCTCCATGATGTTTTTCAAAAATGTAAAATTGATGTTTTGGGTTGATGCAGTTCTATGTGTTGTATATGTAAAGAATAGATGTCCATTTAATGCTATTAGAAACAAGACTCATTATGAAATGTGGTATGGGCACATTCCTTCCGTAAAGAATCTCAGGGTCTTTGGTTCCACATGTTATGCCTTGATACCAAAGGTACATGGAAACAAATTTGGTGCAAAAAGTTGTAAGTGTATCTTCCTGGGGTATTCAAACACCTCCAAAGCATACCGTCTCTATGATGAAGTCAATAAAAATTTTGTTGTATCTAGAGATGTAATCATTCTTGAATCATCCAACACTGACAATGTTGTTGAGGGGAAACTTGATCGCTTGGATAGATTCGCAAATGCAAAATCATTTCAAGAATTTGATAATCAGATTCCACATCTTGAAGGGGGATTCCTATACTCGATCAACCTGTGGAATTTTCTTCTGAAGCGCTCTCTCCCCCACATGAAACTTCAACAACGGATGATACTTTGAATGATGTGATTGACAGAATTGGGAGACTCAATCTTGATTCAGTCCCAACTCAATCAATGGAGTAGCCTGGACCATTTCAGAAAGGTCCCCCAAAGTAGCTGGCAAAGACACTTGAAAGTGTTCATCCTGATGAGGTTGGGAAAACAGGAACTAGAAATTCAACCTGACAAAATGGAGGTGATGTAGATGACTCTGATTCACCTGTTGATATGGATGTTTCTTATGATTGTGAATTGAATTTGTGGACAGATTTTGAACCAACTTCCTTCAAAGAAGTTGCTTCTCATGATGAATGGAGAGAACCAATGCAAAAGGAGTATGATGCCTTGATAAAGAATGGCACTTGGAAGCTGGTTGATCCTCCATTGGGAACCAAACCAATTGGTTGCAAGTGGGTCTACAAGAACAAATATAAAGCTGATGGCTCACTTGACAAGCACAATGCCAGGCTTGTGGAAATTTGTTTTGCACAAAAGGAAGGGGTTGATTATGAGGAAACTTTTTCCCTCACAGCAAAATGGGATACCATTCGGACACTCTTTGCCCTAGCAACTCAGAATGGTTGGAAATTCTATCAAATGGATGTAAAACCTACTTTCTTGAATGGAGATCTAAAAGAAAACGTTTTTATGTCCCAACGTGAAGGATTTGTTGTAAAAGGACATGAACATAAACTATGTAAACTTGTGAAATCCTTGTATGGCCTTAAACAAGCACCACGAGCTTGGTATGAAAAACTAACTGAGCATCTTCTGAAACTCAATTTCAAACATTATGATCTTGATGATGCAACTTTGTTTATCAAGAAGGTTGGCAAAACAGTTGTATATCTTGTGGTATATGTAGATGATCTTTTGATGATAGGGAACAATGAGAGCTACACTACATCCATAAAGAAGGAATTGAGGAAAGATTTGAAATGACTGATTTGGGCTATGTTCATTACTATCTTGGTATTGAAGTAACTCAACATCCGAAGTCCATATTCCTTTCTTAAAAGAAGTACATTGGAGATTTGTTGAACAGGTTTGGCATGACTGAATGCAATCCTCTGACTACTCCAATGGAACAAAACTTAAAGCTCACATCCATTGAAGGAAAAGAATTTGAGGATGAAACAAAGTATAGACCGCTTTTAGGAAGTCTCAACTACCTGACTACTACTAGACCAGACATTTCGTTTGTTGTTGGAATCCTCTCCAGGTTTATGCAAAAGCCTTGGGAGGGACATTGGTCTGCTACAAAAAGAGTTCTAAAGTACTTGAAGGGAACTCAAGACTTTGGAACCAAGTATACACAGGTGGGTGACTTCAGCTTGATTGGATGCTCTGATTCAGGCTTCAAATTATGTTATTCGCCTTGGATCAGGAGTTGTCTCCTGGAGATCACGCAAACAATCAGTCCCAGTAGATTCCACAACAAAGGCAGAATATGTGGAAGCAGCTGAGGCAACAAAAGAAATTGTGTGGCTCAGGAAAATTCTGGAAGATTTGCAGGTAAAACAAGTACAATCGACTCCACTCATGATTGAAAATACCTTGGCAATAAAGTTGGCCAAGAACCCAAAGTTCCATGATCGAACGAAGCACATCAATACAAAATATCATCTGATTCGACATCATGTTGAGGCCAAAACAATCCATCTTCTCCATTGTTCCACTATGAGAAGATTGCAGACATCTTCACTAAAGCACTTGGAAGAGAAAAGCTTGAAAGATTCAGAACGATGCTTGGACTCACCAACATCTCTTCAGATTGGGGGTGGGAGGGGGCAACGTTGTCACCTAATCATAGGGATTGGGTGAAAAATTGTAATTAGTGTAAATAAATAATAGAGGAAATGGAGAGTCATCGGGAGATGAACTGAACAGTCACTCCCTCTTGTATATAATAATGAGCAATCTAAATGAATAACACAATTTCATTTTGAGGAGTTACTTCCTGGTCTGACAGATTAGGAATGCACAAAAATTATTTCAATGAGATCTCGGCACTTCACTCCATGTATACAATGGAGATTACTCTCCCATATATACATCTTGGAAATTCCTTTCAAACTCTAATCAGAAGATACATTAGTCTAGTGGATTCCAAAATTAAGATGCATATTAGTGTAGTAGAATGTTGCTAATTAAGGTATCATTCCTTTGGGTTTGGGTAAAAGGTTCCAAACTTGTCTAGTTACTGTTACAACATAGGAAACTCTTATTTTCAAGAAAGTGAAACGATGAGTAGAAAGCAGGACTTGGGTGTTCTCATCTTGGTTTCTTCTTAGGAAATATAAAAAAGCTTGGGCTAGTCATGGCCTCCCATAGAGCTTGCACATGCCTAGCACTATTGAAATCAAAATAGAAAGTATTCTTCTTGGACAACAAGGTTTGGTCTATCCTTTTGAGGAATCTTTCATCTCCCTTCCAAAAGTTGCACTAGGTGAATTGGAGCATAGCTAGGTTTTTCATATAGATCATTTGGGTCACAAAGCCCAAGGCTATCCTTGATGGTTCTAGGTTGGCTACTCCCACAGAGGAATTTTGACAAGGGTTCCTTTTTACCTTCTTGAGCATCCACCGTGTTGAAGTCTCCACAAACAAGCCATTGGGCTTGAAAAAAGCTCATCTCCTAAATATTTTAGACCATAATAAAACATAGCAAGTAAATATGCAATGCAAGCAACACACATGTATGAGTGACTAGTAGTAGAATACACTAAAATAGACTAGAACGATGTCATTGTTTTCCCCAAGATGCTACCCAACACATTATGCATCGTGCACATGTATGTAAGAGGGTTTATGGAATCCAAAGGCATTTTTGGATGAAAATATGGGCACAAATGAGTTAGAGCAGTAAAAGATGTTGGAAATGACCATCCATTTGCATCAATTGGGAAAACAACAGGGAAGGAATGTGAAAGTGTACATGTGCATGAGGTTTGAATGCAAAATAAAAATTGTAAAATGAAAAATATAAGTAATGTTGAATGGTAAGCTTCATCCTTCCCATCAAACTTTCTTGCTCAATGAGGGAGTAAATGTGGCTGAACTTTTGGTTGAAAGAGCATCTAGATTGTTGATGACGACACACTGTGGCATAAGTAGGCTCCTTAGGCCACCGATTCTGTGAAATTTGCATTGCCTACAAAACGCTAGGTCTAGGATCAAAATTCATACTTTAGTCTAATTTCTCAGCTGTTAATCCAAAATTTTGTCTTTAAATCTCTTCAATTCTATGTGTATTCTGCTACCACACGCCCACATATAAAACTTTTGAATATGGAATTGCAGCACCGTGGAACACTATTTGAATGTTGTGGCTTATGAAAATCATTAAATTCCTGTGAAAATCGTGGCATATGTGGTGTTATCTTTGTGTGGGGCTTAACTTACTATGAAAGAGTTGTGAATGCAAGGGATGTATAGTTGAGTACATGATGCACAAAATGAGAAATAAGAATGTTGCATGTTACTATTATTCTATGTTCTAAATGCAAAATTTCTCTTTCATCACCTCAATTGGAACATGATGTCATTGCAAAATTGAGACCTTCCTCTAATAAGGAGGTGGAAATGTTATCTATTGGAAAGTTTAACAAGTTGACGATGCATCCACATGCAGCTTTCTTATGGCATCTATTCAATTACATATTTGTGATGAGATTGGACAATGCATGATTTGGGTGTGTATTTAATAGATAAATGTTAGATTTATGTTAATTATTGATATAGTTTCCTTTGGATGGGTTAGTATTGTTGTTCTCAAATGGGGTTCCTTGATTTGGATACATATTTGGTTGAGGAATCTTAGAATGGTTGTCCAAACATTCACACACAACAATGTTATGATTATATTTGGAAAAGGTAATGGTGATGCTATGAGGCAAGAAAATGACTACATTGTCTTATTTGAGAGATTCTTTTATTGTCCTATGGTTGTGGTATGGTTTTGGATGGTTGGTGTAGTGAGGTCATTGGTTAAGACAATATGACTTCAATGCACATTAGATGAGAGAATGAATGATTCTCACATAATGATAATATGTTTTTGAAGGGTTGACATGGTAGTGTTATAGGAGGAGGTTGTGCCATTTGAGTGCATAGTAGATGAAAGAATGTTTGATTGAGGCACCACCCCATTGTTGTTTTAAAAGGTTACTGTTATGGTGAATGGCATGATGGAAATTAGGTGCTAATTTTGATTGGTTAATGCTGCGGTGATGCTATCAAAAGAATCAAGTGTGGATGACAATGAATATAAGGACTTTCTCCAAATGGAATGGCAATAGCATGATCCCAACTTTGGGTACATGCCATGATAGAATTCCAAGACAATTTGAAAGGAATGAAAAAAAATCAAAAGACGATCAAGCTGGAAGAGGCAGGGTAAAATATAGAAGTGCTATATGATAATAAGAGCATTGATACTGTAATTAAGAAGCACAACACATGAGAGAGTTGGAAAGGTTTAAACAAGAAAAAAACAATAAGGAGCACAACTCATGAGAGAGTTGGGAAGGTTTGAAGAAGAAAAAAAACAATAAGGAGCACAACACATGAAAGAGTTGGAAAGGTTTGAAGGAGAATCATTGTTGAGGTAGAAGATTTGAGCCATGTGGCTCAAGGAACGGTGATGAAAATAATAAAATGTTCAACATGTTCAATCAAGAGAGAGGAACATAACATAATATGGGAGACCTAGTATGAGTATGGAAGTGTACACAAGGAATGAAATCATTTCAAAAAATCCCTGGATCACTGAAAACAAATGTATAGGGCCTTTGGTAGGCCAACATAAGAGAGATCTTGACAATGGTCTCAAAGACTTTTGTTGGTTTGTTAATGATGAATAAAATGGAGGACCTTCTTAACCCAATAGAGAGAGGATTTGAAAGTAATTTTGGACTTATTTAAGGACTATGCTCTTAGCTCAACTGGATGGCCCATGTAATGCTTCAAAAGCTTTTACGAGGTGTTAGGGAGAGATATCTTAGTTGTGTAGTCTAGGGATTTTCAAAAGATATGTGGACCCTTAAGTTCTACTTTCTTGGCCAACTTACCCTTAATTAAAAACACTCCCAACTTTCTCTCTTTTAGACCAATTTATCTCTAAAAGACTAAAGCCTATTCTCTCCTAGGTCACCATAAGTGAACAATTTGGTCCCTTAGAAGATATTTGATGCAATAGGGGTCGCACAAGAAGGAATGCATTCCATAATGAAAGGAATTTTCCTGCATCCATCATCAAATTATACTAGTCCAAAGTATTAGATAGCATAGATTGGACATTTCAGAGGTTGCATTTGTCGCATATGGGCTTCAATTTAAATTTTAAATACTATCAATTGGATGGTTGAGGCATGTTACCCTTTTGTGTCCAATGTTGATTAATGAAGCAACAACCCAAATCTTCAATCACCTATGGGCTTATTGAAGGGTATCAATTGTCTCCACTTTTGTTTCTCTTGATAGCTGAAGCCCTAAGTGTTGAGAAACCAAGTGCTAGATGGTTTAATGCTTGATTCCTCTTGATAATTACTTGTGATTTTTAGCTATCTTTTTATTACTTTTATATTCTCTTCATCAACCAATTATAGAAATGTTCAAAGCATAAAGATTACAAAGAGACATAGAACACCAAAAATTAGGCTCCAAGCCAAGGCAAAACCCCACAAAGGGGGAAAACCAACAATCCCCTTATAGAATCGGATCAAAATGAGATATCCAAGACCCAAGACCAAGACCCAATCAGCCACAAAGATTCCAAGTCAAACCACCCTCTAAGTCTCCTCCAATAGTCAAAATCAACTCTGGTCAACCTTCTCCAAATCAATGAAATCCAACCTCTCCAAATCAGAAGATTTGAGAATAGTATGAAGTTTTCAATTAAGGCTAATGACTATACCAGAAAGGATTGGATGTGGTCTATTAAAATGGTTGATAAGAGAATAAACTTCTGGTACAATAAATAAATAAATAAATATATATATATATATATATATATTTTGATGGCA
>APFE031153495.1:55001-70727 GCA_000404065.3 Pinus taeda | reverse complement strand
TTTTGATGGCAGTCTTTCTTTATTGAAGCTTTCTTTCTTCTTTAAGCTATCTATGGTAATGTTTCGAGGAAGCTATCACAGTGGCTCTGATACAGAATGTAACTTTTCTATATTGTTTTCAAGGAAACTTTTTTGTCAACATATTCATACATAGCATGAAAAAGTTTGTTTGGCCTTTTAATATGGTAAAGAGGCATCACTTTTGGACCGATTTCCTTATGTCCATATTAGGATAACCCAGACCCTAATGTCCATTGTGAGAAAAAGGTATGTTGTAATTTTATAAAGACTGGATACTTTTGAAGGAAAAAATAATCTAAAGAACAAAAGAGAAACGATAAGCCCTCAGATGGCGGGTCATTAGGAATCTTTGAGTTCCTTTTCCTGACACCCTTTTTAGTTTTGTTTGAATAACCAGTGTAGCAATATAATTGTTTCCTTTGATGCAATACAAAATCCACACAAGCGTAGTCAGGTGTTTACATTAGCTCGGAGACTACATCCAATGGGTATGCAGGATGACTTTTCTTAATGACACCAAATGCTGTTGTAACGTGCTTCGATGATCATGAAATTATCTTTATCTTCTTCCGATCGTTTGAATTCCATGCATAATATAACTATGACACTGGATCTGCTTCCTTGCCATTGGTTTGTATACAATTCCAACAAACGTGTATTACAGGGTTTTCACTGGCCTGAGGTTTGGAATGACATAAATCTTTCGAAATACCCTTGATTATTCTGGAAAATTAGAGTTGTCCTGATAATGTTTTAGAATGGTTGTTTGCTTTGTCAACTTTGAAAATGGCCCTTTACCTCGTCTCAACTTTTGCCTGGAATAAAATGGTGCCCAAATCTCATAGGTGATTGCTGGAGGCATTGCCCTTACAAATGATATTCTGGTTGTTTTTACATTTTTTGGGAAAATAAGGTATTATTTTTCTTAGTAAACTGTTTAACTTGCCTAGTTTACAATTTTCTGAAAATATATTGTTATTTTGTCCTGAAACACAGTTTGTAGTTTTGCATTATTAACTTTAAACGATCTCCTTGGAGTAGTGCTTTAGGGCTGTTTGAGAGATGAAGTTTTTGGCCCAGTGATCTGTGTTTCAAACTGAAACATGGAAAGTTGAAGGATTAGCATGATGAAATGAATCTGTTAGACAGAAATTAGCTGGATGAATTGTCTTCACGAGTATTGAACTGCATTATATTTTTCCTTAGGGATTAGGAGTCAGTAAAGAGATCAGAGTATTGCTCTGAAATCATTCAATGTAATAAAAGTACTAAATATGAATTGAAGAGTGGTCCAGACTCCAAAGCAGCAATTCAGAAGATGTCAACCATAAATTGAGAGAGAAGCTGTCTAAATGTCCAAGTGGACGCTTGGCATATCAACAGAGAAAACATCAACCTAAAAGACATGATTGAATTTGAATACTACAATTGGCTTTTATCCCTCATTTTCCATCATTCCCAATCAGTTTGTTTGCTCCCCTTCTACCAAGCACGCTGTATTTGTAAATCTTGGCTTTGTTTTCATACATGGGAAACAGCTATATCTACTACCTATTCACCTATACTGGTGATATTGTCTTGTAATGGTTTCATCTCAAGCCCATGTTAAAGGGGGCGCCTTTGATTTTCCAGGTTCAATCTTTGGTCTATTAAATCTGTTTCTTTCAACTCTGCACATAGAAAAATACCTTTGTTGCTAGTCTGTCTCACTCAAATAATATTGACTTAATACAGGCATTTGATTGTTTCTCTCTATTAAAATCATTTCTTGAGTGTCGTCCATCTTGTCCTTCTTCATTTGAGACTGGTACAGGTGTTTTGGTTTCCTCAAGAAAATCAGTTATTTAAGAGTTCTGTTCTCATTGTCCCTTCCTGATTCTTTTAAGTCTCCTATGGGACTCGTGGTCCATGCATATAGTTTTCTATTGTTATGACTAACCAAGTTATGTGGCCACAAAAATACTTTAGTCATAAATTAGTCACCTTCTTCACCACTTACAAAGAATACTTAAATAACGTTGAACTAGCTTCTTCTATAGAAATAACTTGTAATACATCCGTGAACTTTAGCAGTGGCAGAGACGTCACTACTCTATTAAATAGGCATGCATTAAAGACACTCCTTCAATTATTTTCTAAGTTGTCCATAACCCTTGTAACAAATTACTGCAGGTCAGATTAGGTTTTCGATGCAATTTTAGTAATCCCTTGCAAAAGAGGAAAATTATTCATTTTTTTCCTTTGGATTTTAAAAGGATTATTATTCTTCCCTGTCATGGGCATAAATATACCATACTTTTCTGCTGACTTTTAATTACAGCTTCAGAAATTTGTTAATACCTATGTGAGCCACATATATGCATTTGTTTTTAAGCAGTGTTCTAGTAAAAAATTGGTCATTAGGACTCTACTAGTTGCTCATCAATCCGATGTCAAAATGGATATGAATGAATAAGTTCATAGGTTTTCAAGGAAAAATGCAATTTAGGAGAAAAATAAACGGTTCAGTATTTATTTATATTTAGATGTCATAGGCATCACATCAGTTCCATTGGATTTCCAAAAAGCATTATGTAACTTCAATTATTGAACAATTCATTGATAGGCTCACAGAATTATATCATTCTAAGTAGTTGCATTGGATGGTTATAAGGATTCTTAAAATCTTGAATATTACTAATAAACCTGGTGCATCGTCTCAAAAGAGTAGCCTTCCAAGTAATGAAATTGTATAGATAAATAAATCCTTTGCATAACCATATTTTTATCTAAAAATCATTCTCAACAACTACTTTGAAACTTTTGAGATTGAAATAGCCAGGTGACAAATTGCTTCATTATGCACCATAACAGTTACCTACATTTTGCAAGCAGTTGGAACAATAGAAAAATTATGCCTTATGCAGATGCAAAGGCTAAATAAAATAGATTTCCAATTTTTTTTACAAATTGTCAAGATGAGAAATCAGTATATGAGACCAGAAATATAGAATTCCTGAGAGATTTTATCAGGAAGCTCTTTTATTGCTTTGGATGGCCAGTTTTCCACTTGTGGCGACTTAAGTCTGACACAAATCTAAATGTTTTGCCACATCCTGCAGTTATACAAACGTAAGGACGCTCTTTAGTGTGGACACGAATATGTTCACTTCTTGCCCATGCCCACTTAAAAGTCTTTTCGCAACCTTTCCAACGACAAGTCAGGGGCCTGTCATCAAGGTGCACACGGCGGTGGTGCAAAAGGTATTTATGTGAAATAAAATGTTTTCCACATCCTTTAATAGGGCATGTGTTC
This sequence comes from Pinus taeda, assembly GCA_000404065.3. Taxonomy (NCBI): domain Eukaryota; kingdom Viridiplantae; phylum Streptophyta; class Pinopsida; order Pinales; family Pinaceae; genus Pinus; species Pinus taeda. The sequence goes on along the minus strand of APFE031153495.1, from coordinate 67,411 downwards.
CGTTTGTGCAAACGTAGATCCTGTTTTGATGTGAAATTCATTGTACATCCTTCTGCATCACAACGATATCCATTTTTTTCATCTGCTTTCTTAGATGGTGCAGCTTTTGCTGCCTTCTTTCCCTTTGAAACTTTCTTAATGGGTGCTTGCTGTAGTAATGATGCCTTTTCTGCAACTTTAGTCACTACCTCCACCTTAGTTTTTAACGATCTGGACCTTAGCCTTGTACTTGGGCCACCTTCGAGCTCAACTGTGTATGGCATAAAAAAAGAAAAAAAATTGGGAATGAAAACTTTAAAATGCTTTTAGTTATAACAAGCATATCAGTGATCTGCTATTAAAACTCCAGATATTCAAAAATTTAACTTTACCTGTGGGAGAAGAGTGATGTGAAACAATTTGTGATTTGCTGACAATAGTATTTTCCAAGTTTGAGACTTGAGAACCTTCAGCAGAATTGACCTTGACTCCATTTTTCAACCCTAGCTGTGTGTTCCTTCTGCTCAACAATTCAAACTTAGTTAACAAATCAAACTCAACTCGTGTTCTAAATTCATACTTGCCAAATATAGCATGGATCGAGTTGTTTAAAAAGAGGACGAAGACACAAGTTTGTATGATTATTGTTTGCATGAGTTTGTGTGGGGAGAGCTTCTTGTTGAGAGTGTGTATCAAGGAGGAATCAATATGCAGAATTTAGAAAGATTTTCATGCCAGAATTGCACTAGGATTTAAGAGTTTTTTCCTAAATAATAGGAGCCACTATTGCACTAGGAAACAGGGGTAGAGACTGTGCAAGGAAGTAGGAGCTGTGATCAAAGTTTTGCAGGCAAGTCTAGGCTGGATCAGCTGGAGAACAACTCTGTTCTCAATACACAGATCGCTTTATATTTGACTTATTTACTCTATCAATAAATTTCTACAGCAAGGAGAGGGTTTTCGCATGTTAGGCCAGATATGATTCTTCAACTTGTCCTGACGATGAACCACACTAGTTGGTTCGAAACGCGTCGACAAAGGTCTTTTTCATGTGATTTTACGCCGAAGCTCTTATAAAAAAATTATTGTATTAATTGTGTCACTGTGTTCTTTATCTCTGCATTTTATTCCGCTGTTTATCTATTGTGGAGACATTGTGTGTCTTGGCGAAAAGAAATTAGTTTCAGATTTGTTCATCATAGCAGTTGCAGAATTTCATGGAAAATGTACATTGTGGGCCGTTTTGCCTCTAAAAGGAGTAGTTTCATGTGGATGGGTACGTGTAATTCCTGGGTGTAAACTCCTGCTAGTCACAATTGCTTAGCCAAGAGAGTTGCCTTCACATGTCTGCCAATGTAATTCCAGCTGTTGATTAGAAGCATTCAAAAAAATAGAGGTGTAATAGAAATACATGTGGGACTAGGGTCCTAAATGTATTTGAAAGGAAGCTCAACAAATGGTGGCCACAAGAATCAAGATATCCCATTACTAGAAAGGTTACCATAGGAGATGGAACTGTACCAATAGGACATGTCTACTACCCATGCCTTTCCTACCACTTCAAGCTAAAGGAAACAGAACTACTTAGGTGTTTCTTATGTGGAATGCAAGGAGCTAAGGGAGGGCTACCTTTGGCTACTTTAGTCTATCATTGTATTCATACTGCTATGGTATAAAGTGGTTGTAACAATGTAATATGTGATTGTAAGTGGAAAACAGGCTTTCAGGATATCAGGTTTGGGAGTCCTCAAAAGGGTGTGGCAGGCCTGGCAGCTCATATCCAAGGAACTGCATTTGGATTTTGATGAGCGGAGAAATGGTTGGATCCCCTCATTTGGTGGAAAGAAAATATCTGAAAACGTCTTTCATAGATGGGACAAATCTCTGAGCCAACAATTCAAGCAATTGATTGTTATAGAGAACAGTTAGTCATCCCCAAAGGCTCCAGGCAACAGACATGCATGCTTTTATACAACTCTGTAAGATCATTCCTGATCATAGTATGTTCAAAATGAGTCTGGATGCCCAGGGACCTATCTGGAAAGCTTGGAAATAATTCTACAAGAAATCTTTCTTCGAGTACAGTACTGAAGATTTTATGATAATACCCGCCCCTTGCTTCTCACTTGCATAAAGGCTCAATCTCAATGCATGATAGCTCAAACCCTCTGGAGATGGATTTCTGCCGATTGTTACATTCTGTTTATTATTGCAATTGAGTCATTTAATGGAGACAGACGGATGACTAGGCAGACAGAAATATTCCTTTGTGACACTATCAGATTGGTTGATAATTTGATATTAACTTCCAGTGGAAAAGGTGGTGTTGCCTTGCTTTTATGATAATTCTCTCTGCTTCAAGTGTGTGATTTCACAACATACAAATCTGATCAGTTGATAGAATTTTTAGTTCGTATAAGATTATTCAGAAAAAACGTTGATTCTTAAAATTGATTCCAAAGCAGATCTATGTAGAGAGTGTAATCCACATGCACATTCTTTGAACTACTGATGTTCTTTTATGTGTGCTAGTGAAATGATATGATTTTTTTCAGAACAAAGTACATTAAGCTCTCATGCAAATGGAAGAGTTTCACACAGTAAAATTCTTCAAATGTCGTTCTCTATCAGAATTGTTTTAGAAGAGAAGATACAAACCTTGAATTGAAAAGTTGCTGATGTGAAAGCATAGAAGGATACTCCATAGCTGCTCGACGGACTGCAGCTTCTTCTGCTGCTTTAAGCCACTCAGGAGTTGCTATATTAGCCGCCTTTCCACAATTGAATCCTATTTGCAAATGGACAGATGTTAATGACATTAGAATCAGGATAGCAATTCAAGCCATTGTTTACATGGTAACAGTTAATGTCATTATTAATTTTGCCATCTAAATTTAACCATTCAAAACATGGCAATGCTCAGCAATAGCACAGCAAAACCAGACAACCATATGAATCTTACAATCAAAGTAATATTCAGCAGTCGTTCTAAATGAAAATAATATTAAACCTTGTTGATCCAGGCAAGAAACCAATCTTATCTAACTTAAAGAAAATGGAGATACCTTGGTGTCATCAATAAATATCCAAATAGTATTGTAGCCAAGCTGAAAAATATATAACACACACAACCATGTACATGATAGTCAAACACAGGGCAATGATTAGAGCCATAGAAATTATAAACATAATACATTACAAACTATTGATAGCCTCATTGTCATGGATGATCCGGAAACATTCAAGGAAGAAGCATACCCCAACCAAAAGGCTTGAGCATAAAGATTGAAGTCAACCATCTTTACCATAGTATTGCAGTTTCCAAAGAGCACGTTTATCCAGAATAATTTCCGATGTATGCAATTTTACAAGGATGCTTCAATTCTGGCAACCAAATTGTGATAGAGATAGAGTATTTCTTTAGTTGAGACTTTTGAGAGAGCTCAAGGCCTCCATTGGTTTGACAATGTATGGTTAGACCTAACAAACGATAAAGCTTGATCCAAGCTCTAGATATCACAGTTTTATTTGAATCTGTTAATGTACAAGAAAACATACAAACTTTGAAAGTAATTAGAACCATCAATCTTCCAAATTGAAAAGCATACCTCCTTATCTAATTCCTGTCCATAATTAAAATACTCAAAAGCTTATCTAAGTTTCCTTTTCAGCAAGTTACAGGAGTCATAATATCATTCTTTTATCAAGCTTTTGTGCCTAAATCTCTTCTATGTACTTGTACTTCATCTTCTACAAGGATGCCATTCTCACATTCACTTAACAACCTCATAACAAGTTCTACTAGTTTGGTTTTAGGAAAATAACATTGGTTATTCTTTTATCAAGCTTTTGTATATTTGGTATGTGTGCCTAGATCTCTTCCAAGTACTTTTAGTTCATCTTCTACATGGATGCCAACATTCTAACAAACTACAATTGTTTGTTTTTTGCAGATAACATCTGTCATCCTTTATCAAGCCTTTGTGTATTCAGTACGTGTGCCTGAGTCTCTTGTAAGTATTTGCACTTGATCTTCTATATGGAGGACATTGTGATAGCTTTTGGTAAGCTTTTCAACTAGAAAGAAAGAAGAAAGTTGCTGAATATGGGCAGTACTTTGTTAGTTATCTTTGTTGCCAAGCAATTTCGGAAAACCTCGTAACTTTTGATTTTATATACTGTATATATTCAAGGTTATCCATCATGATATGCATGTGTTTTCAAGCTTAAACTTGCTTATACTGTAAAGTTTGTAATTCATTCCATGAATTTCACATCACTGGTCAATACTTGTTTCCAATTTTGACAGGGATATATTGTGTGTTTAGAATCTAGATTGTTCAACGAGTAAGGAAAATTAATCATCTGTTAAGCCAATATCTAAGTGACTTGCAAGGGCCATGGTTATAACAAGCAGGTAGAATGAAGGTGATATCTGGCTTTTGCATATGTTTCATATCCTGGGTCCTTGGGTAACCTGAAACCCTATACCTTAGCTATGAAACTGTAAAATACTATAACATTTCTGATACCTGAAACCTTAGACCCTCCCATTTCCCATTCTGCTCCCCCTTCCAGTTCTTGGCAACATAACCCTAGTCTATAAGAGGCAAGATAAGATAATTTTATTAATTTCCAGCAAATGACCACAATAGTGGGTCAATAAGACTCAAGAGTACATTCAGTGTAAGCACAGGAGGCTGGGAATTGTGAAAACCTCTCTCCTATTGCTACTCTATCAAAAACTGAAATAAAAAAAAATACTAATTATCTAGCTAAATAGAACAAGAGAGAATCTAAGTTCAGAAACAACTACTCTATCAAAAGTTGAAAAGAGTAATAGAAAATGCTAAGTATCTAGCAGTTAACTAAATAGGATGATAACAATTAATTACAGAAACAGCTACTCTATCAAAGGCTGGAAAGAGTAATAGAAAAAATACTAAGTCTCTAACTAAATAGAACAAGGAGATGATTAAGTGCAGAAGCAACCTTAAAGCATAGTTTGGCCATGGATAGCCAAATCTGTCGCTAGTAAGACCATGAATAAATAATAATAATAATAAAATACATAGATCCAGACAGTATAGTGAAATGGATTAAAAAGCCAACAGAAAGGGTGGCATTGGGCAAAGAGAGGAATTGTATGGAAAGCTTTAATGGCAGCTTACCACCTCATTGAAGACCACTGAGCTAGGCTGATAGGAAAATGGGGGCAGCTCCATTGATTAGGTGTACATGAATGCAAACAGACTATCACAGAATCTCATTCACCATCTTCATTCAATAAATTTTCACTATCTTGCAAATGTTTATGACAGGGATCAACATGAACTGTGGAATACCACATGGAAAAGTGCAGAACAGTCAGGTCTGGTAGGTGATTGGGAAGTGGAGTGGAATGCTCAAAGAGGACAGTTAGTGGAGACCACGATTAGACTGAGGCATCGACAAGACTACCTAGCTTGAACCCCCAAAAAAACAGGAGGATCTTCTAAAGTCTCTTTGGGTTACAAAACAGCTATCCAATTAGGAGAAAGCAGAAATTTGGTCAGCGGGCAGTATTAGATCATGTGGACAACTCAAATTTGACCATATTTATTATGGGACATTTTTCTCATTAAACTCCATCACTAATGCATGGTGTATGCTTTCATGTAGAGGGATATATCTCTCCCTTAGACACTTGTTCAATCCTTATAGAGGGTCAAACTCCGTTGATGCCTTCCCATATTACAAAGCACTAGGCTGTCTCATTGATAATTGTGAGAGGAGGCTGAATTAGGCATGTAATGGCATTAACAGGAAAGAACTGGAGGGTGGAGGATGGTATATTAAAATAACAGTAGTTAGGGAATATTGAGAAAGTGATCAAGTGTACATGAATTTTGAAGGTGGAGAAAAAGGCGTCTCTAATCCTAAAAAGTAAACAAAAGAAAAATCCTCCATTTTATTCTTGTTATTTGGCCCTTATCTTGTGTCGATCAGGAGATGGTCAAAGAGAGAGACCCAAAAATATGAACCACGACGAATGTTTCATACATAGGCACATTACAAGGCAGAAGAAATGAATGGCGATAAAGTAGGAGAAGCCACTGATCATGTGATCGATTTCTTCTATTGCAATCCTTGTAGTGAGAGTAAGTTTGAGCTAAGTTACACCCACTTGAACTTGTATTCTGTTTCTTCTTGTGTGTTGCATGCCGAAATATAAATCAAAATAGATAAGGCTTTAGATTCGCAGGATGGGCAATGCTGAGATGCTGTTATCGCTCAAGACATTGCCACTGGCACCAGAGTACCATCACACAAAGGCCAGATTTGTAGACCCAGTTGCATACATTTTGAAGATAGAGAAGGAAGCTAGCCAATGTGGCATTTGAAAGATAAGTCCTTCAATATCCAAGGCACCCAAAGGGGTTGTCATTGCAAATCTCAATTGCTGTTAGGGAAATTAGAGAGCAACAACACTCAGACTGCTATACATATTGGTGGTATAAAAAAGTTGTGTTGGTCCTGTCATTATAAGTGGAACACAGGCTTTTGGTATATCAGGTTCATTAATCCTCAGAAGGGTGTTGAAGTCTTGGCAGCTAGTATCCAAAGAGATGCATTGGAATTTGAAGAGCCTACAAATGGTTGGGATCTGATTAGATCAATTAGGGCCTTATTGCCAGATCGATAGCAAACTGTTTTAATCCCCTTCTCAGAAGGGTGTTGAAGTCTTGGCAGCTAGTATCCAAACTTCCAAAGAGATGCATTGGAATTTGAAGAGCCTCCAAATGGTTGGGATCTGATTAGATCAATTAGGGCCTTATTGCCAGATCGATAGCAAACTGTTTTAATCCCCTTCACTGTAGGAACGAAAACATCCAAAAAAGGATTTCATAAATGGGGTTATACATGTTGAGGATTCAAGCAATTGGTTCTTATAGAGAACATTTGGTCATCCCCAAAGGCTGCAGGCGAAAGATGGTGATACTTTTATGCAACTCTGTAAGATCATTTCTGATTTCAAAACACGTTTAGATGCCAAGGGGACTATCTGGAAAAATTGGAAATAGTCCTCAATGACATCCTTCTTTAAGTACAGGACCAAAGAATTTTGTAATAAGATCCAACCTTTGTTTTTCACTTGCACATAGGCTCAATAGAAGATGGTCTGTCTAGGACAAGGAAATCAAATGAATTCAAATATGTCAGGGAAACTGGAAGCCTGCTCTTTCTTTAATTCATGGTGCTGGGGTGGCCGACTCTCAAGAATAGCATAGTAGACAAAGATGGACTTCAATATACAGGACTTTTGGATGGTTGTTGCATGACCTGAAAGGCAAAAGCAGTCAAGCATTTTTATGGAAACGCAAGATACAAAAAGCTCAAAACAATTCTAGATGCCATGGGGTCTATCTGGAACAGTGTTGTTAATCGCGCTTTTTTCAAAAAATCGCGCTTTTTTCCCTAGCCCGATTTAATCGCGCTTTTTATAAGAAAAAAGCGGGATAAAAAATTTTTGCCGCTTTTTTGGGAAAAAAGCTCAGGCTGGCGGGGCAGCGCAATTTATAATGAAAAATTGAAAAAAAAAATGAAAAAAATGAATATTTTTGTACCAAACGATTTTTTCCCGATTTTTCCGCTTTTTTTCCGCTTCATTCCCCACGCCTATTTAATCCCGCTCGTGCTTTTAACAACATTGATCTGGAATGTTTGGAAATAGTCATGATAGGACCCATTCCTTGATTTTACATTTGCATAGAAGGTTAATAGAAGATGGCTTGACTAGGACAAGGAAGTCAAATGAATTCAAAGATTACAGGAAAACTGGAAGGCCACCCTTTTATGAAATCCATGGTGATTAGGTGGCTGATTCACAAGAACACCACAGCACATAAAGACAGGGAGACTTCATCATACAGGACTTTTAGATGGTTGCTACATGACCTAAAAGGCATCTTTTGTGGTTTCAAGATAGGTCAGACCTTCTGGAACTGGATTTCTGCAGTTTGTCACATTCTATTTGTTCCTCCTCTTTATTGGAACTTGGCCATTTAATGAAGACAGTTATTGAGGAAGCCTTACAATCTTTGCTGGACGATGAGGAGGTAAAGAAGATTCATCACTCTACCTATATCTCTCCTTTGGGCAATATTGCTGGACAAGAGATGCAACCCTCTTCCAAAACAAATCTGTCACACCGGCCATGGTCTTCTATAAATTTCAGGCAGCATACAAGCACTATTTTTACAGGTGGAAAAACCAAGACAGGCAAGAGAGATTTCTCACGTGGATATTGATTAATCTATATCTTGCAGCTTTTTCAATGGTGCCTCTCAAGCAAATCCAAGCCCTAGTGAAGCAGAATGTGTTCGATAGTTCAAGGATCTCACAAACTCCATTTTGGGCATGGTACAGGAAGGGGTGCTATATTCTAATAATGATGCTGAGGTACGGGTGCCAACTTTTTGAAGGCATTAGCACTGGAAGTAGGTTTGGGTCAGCTGCAAATTTTAGGGGATTACAAACCAGTCATCTGTTGGATGGAGGGATCTCTTCAAGCCTCAAATCTAAACTTGCAAGGTGCTGCTCAAAGACGCTAGATCTGAATGCTGCTTTTCACTCATTTGCATGCTATCAAGTGCTCAGGGAACACAATCAAGAGGCAGACGAGGTCTCAAAAGCAAGCACGCAGTGAGACTCACAGCCCTTTGCAGATTGATAGGTGGAGAGAATGGGTTGAAGAAGCTCTTTACCCCACGACAGATTTATTCTTAACTTTACTCTTTAAGAGCTTGGTATGATGCATTTATAGTTAGAAATCAGGATGCTTTGAATGGATGTGTAATTTTAGCACCCTGATCTCTGCAAGGAAAAGCATAACATATAATGCTATTGCACTCTTTAAAGCATAGGTGATGCTGGACAAACTATCATAGCTTCTTATCAGCAATGCCCCCAGTTGGTGTTGGACAAGTTATTCTAGCCTCTTAGCAGCAATGCCTCCATTCATGGGTGACCGAGAAGTATCTTATTAATTCAAGGAATGGAAATTGATACGATCTTTACAGAGGGAAAAGAAATAACGGTAAGTAAAAAATTATGGCTGCAAAAGAAATACGGGGCATGTACCTATTGGATTAACCTGGCCGCCATAACCTTCACGTCTGACCACTTCGTCAAATGCGGGAGCTGCATCTCCGGGCACAGCATACCAAGTTTTCGAAGCAGCCATATGAAGATAGTTCAGACTGTGCAGATCATGGTCCTCCACATGCCAAGCAAACCAACTGAACAACATGGCAATGTAAACCATTGGGGAAGTAACTCCCGGCACCTCATCGGGCATATAACGGAGCAATGACCCTTCTGATCGTGAGGCAATCCGCATATTCCAAGCAGTGTTTGAGAGGTCGCTCTCCAGACTCTTGATTCTTGAAAGCTTCTCATAATGCTTGAAAGCAGATGCAAAATGTATTTTTTTAAGTTTGTAATGAAATTATTGTTTAAGAAAAAAAAAATAGTTTATGGTAGATAATTAGTGTATATGTTATTTAATTTAATTTATATTTAAAATGTATTTATATTAATTTTGATTGTTAATGTATATGTATTTAATGTTTCATTGTAATTTTATTAGTTAGTTAAATTTTTATTATGATTTGGGAGGAATATATTTTCATTTGTAAATGTTCATTTCTTCTTATAAACTAGTTCATGACATGTTTTATTCGTGATGGGTTAGAATAAAAAACCCAGTTAATTTGGTGGTTCAAGAATCATCATTTATTAATGCATAGAATAAAGTAAGTATTATTTATTTTTTATTTATTTAATTATTATTAGAAATTTGATAAATAATATTTTTCAAATTTGTAATTTTGTATTGATAAAACAATTTATTTGCAATGTGAAAATAAATTAAATATCTTTAAATACTTCTTTTGTAAATAAATTATGTAATGTTAATATGTGATATATGCAATTAAATCAAACAAAACTATTTCTACTAAATTTCACTGTGAAATGTTGATTTAACTTCTCATAATTTTAAATGGACTGGTAGAAAAAAGGTTCAATTTGTAACATTTGTACACTACAACCTATGTAATATATTTATGTCATGAGTAATCAAAGTTGACCATGTCTTAAGCAAATTAATCATGCATTGAAGATTGATTGTTGACATGTTTTAAATAAGTAATATATTATATTCATGTCTTGAAATTTTTTAATAAAAGCTAACTCTCTCTCTATATATGAAAATTATACAAATACAAATAACTTATCAACATTACGTGATTTTTTAAAATTACTAAAAAAAATCATATATAATTAAAAAATACAAATCAATTATCAACATTACATAAGTTTTTAAAAGTACTTAAAAAAACATATATAATTTTAAAAAATGTATTTTTGAAATCTTAACCTTAAAAATGTTTTATTACTCAAAAGATAAAAAAACAAAATATTTTATTACTTGAAAAATAAAAAGCAAAATTCTCTTAAACAATAGAAAATAGAATAAGCTAAACAATAAAAGATAATCCCAAAGAAATTCGAGATTCCAATCTCCCTTCAACCTAGGATTGAAGTGTAAAATCCTAGGTGGGTCCTCCCCATTTACAACTTCCAACCTTTATAATTCAATCATAAACCATGAAATAGATCATGTAGGGGGCACTTTTGTTGAATTGAGTGAAGTTGTGCTTATTCTAGTGTGCACTACCTATGGAAAGCCCTACCATTACATTATCATGATTGAATCACATATTAAGAGAAATAAGCATAGTCATTCATGGATAAAGCTAAGGCTACTGTAAAGCCCATTGATTTAAAGGTTAAAAGTGAGCCTTTACCTAGCTCATTTGAACTTGTAGTTGGAGAAGATATTGACATATCCAAAAGTATGAAGATGGTTGTTCTAGATGTCAATAAAACCATAATTCATCAATAGCATGGGTCATGAGAATAATAAGGGGGCCAAAGGATAATCTGGTTGAAGGAGCGTGAGGAACCATGTTTCAAGGGAGTAGTCGTTCAAGAGAGAAGGCATGGAAGTATAACAACCTAATCTATTGTAGAAACAATGTCAGGATCATAGTCGAGATTTTTGTGGATCATAAAGTGATTTATTTATATTTTAAAGTTGGAGATTGACAATTACATCAATTGAATCAATTGCCTAAATTGTTGTGGATATTCAAACTAGAAGTCAGTGCTAGAAGGTAAGAGCACTCTACAGGTTCCCAATACCCTATCTGTTATGTTCATTCTTGACAAGTAAGCATTATTTCAAAAATGGGCAAAGGAGAAAATACTTCACAATGTTAACCATGGAATTGAACTACTGCAACAAATCCTAATGATGCTTTGCAAGAAATAAACGAGTTACAAAAGAAAAATGATTCCATAATGGAACTAACATGACGATATAGTAAAATCTACCATGAATTTGTTGGTCTCACTACATAATGCATCAATGTATAAGAGGGAAGGTTGGTATCAATAGATCAATGGATAGGTGGCTTTTTGAAATTTTGAGAAAAAAAAAATAATAATAAAAAAAAATGATAAAATCTTGCAACAAGAGAAAGTAAAGTGTGATGCAATTTGTGATACAAGTGACTTGTTTCAGAAGATTAATAGTTCGTTTGATACTTGTCATTTGCTTGATGATAATAATGTTGATGTGTGTCTCTCATGCTATGAGGCTTAAAACGATAATCTTGGTGATATTTCTAAAGATGAATCTCTTACTGAAGATGATGAACTAGGTCGTTTTGAAAGCACACAAAAGAATTTGGTTCCAAACTTTTGAATAAAATGGGTTTTGATGGGAAGGGTTTAGGCAAAAATGGTCAAGGTATTGTAACAGCCCAAAATCAACATCTAATTAACTTATTAACATTAAATTTAAGCAATGAAGAGTGCTTACCTGAGCTTACCTGTGCATGAAGTAGGCTTACCGCAACATGGTTTTTGGGGACGACTCTCCTCCCAACCTTAGGCTCAATTGTGCAGGATTCTGCTACAACTGGCCACCCCCGAGCCCTCAATCAACGACTACTGCCAGTATTCCTAAGTCTCAATACTCTCCCAAGAGAACGAAGACAGAACCTCCGAATGATGGAACAACCCCTTCCATCCTCCTCATCATTCCTTAAATAGAAAAAACATTGGATGGGAAACCACATGCACACCTCCATGTGTCTGCATGCCACATGCCCACCCTCCATGTGTCGGCATGCTAAATTTTGATAATTTTATTTATTTTTATTTGTTATTTTTGGTTATTACTATTTTTTTTATTTTTATTACTATTTATTTATTTATTATTTTATTATGATTTATTTATTATTCATTATTTTTATTATTACCTATTATTTTGTATTATTTATTATTTATTAAGTGGTTTATTTACTATTATTCATTAT
>APFE031153495.1:32910-46074 GCA_000404065.3 Pinus taeda | reverse complement strand
TTTATTATTTTTATTTATTTATTATTATTATTCATTATTTTTATTATTACTTATTATTTTGTATTATTTTTATTTATTTTATTATTTATTAAGTGGTTTATTTACTATTATTCATTATTATTATTATTTATTATTAATTATTATTTTTTTGTATTATTTTTATTAGTTCTTATTATTTATTATTTATTATTAAAGGAGGGATGTTACAGGTATCCAGAAGCCCATATAAGAAATCAAGGTCTTACTTATGAAGGTCAAGCAACTAATGAAGCTATCAAGTTCGTGAAAGTAGAAACATTGATAATAGGTGAGTCATCTACAAGTAATAATGCAACAACATCAAGCGCAAAAACATGGACAATAGTACAATCATGGTAGCAGAAAAGGATATGGGCAAGTTAAGTATTAGAACAAAGACGTATAAAAGCCTCAGATGTAGGTACATTATGGTTGGATAGAAGTGCATGAATGAAAGAAAGTTAATTTTGCAGTGAAAGGATTCTACAAGATCAAGTGTTTCAATGTACAACAATATCTCCTATACAAAGGTCATGTGTTTTTTGGTCCTCCAAAAGTTAGTTGTCATTAAGGAGAAGTTATACACGTTTAGGGAAGATTTGTCATTTTATTGAAGCATTTCTTTGTGTCATGAGTATTTTTGTTGTAATGATTGGTGGTAAACCAAAAACAATTTTGAAGATAAGTGAGTCAATTCCAAGAAAAGAGATAAATGAGAAATGAGAAGTGTTGAAAATGGCAACATGAAATGCTAAAAATAGAAATGCTATAAATGGCATTGCTATAAATAGCATCTCAGGTACCAGTGTCGGATATAGCAACAAGGAATGAAAAATAGAAATGCTAAAATTAGCATTTCTATAAATAGTATTTCGGGATAGATTCCAATTTTAGTTAGTCCTTGAACTAAAATTGAGAAGTAAATTTGAATTTGATCTTAGCAGTTCTCTGTAAAATAATTAATTAATTCATCTTGAGTTAATTAGTTGTAGAAAAACAAACATGAAGTCTATGTGAAGACATGCAACAATTTCTCCATTGATTGAGGAAGTTATCCCTTGATTAAAGGAGATCAGGATGAGTTGTACTTTGAGTTGTAATTAGTTAGCTCAATTAACTGAGTTAAGTCCAGTTAGATTAGTTCAAATAGTTTGTTGCACTAATTGTGAGTTCAGTTAGTTAGTGCATGCATGCATGTAACTACTGCACTTCAGATAACTGAATATTCTCTCATAAATAACTCATGCATGTCAATTCAGTGAGAGACCCAGTTGAGATCAGAGGAAGGGATAGTGTATTATTAGTTGGAGGATTTTTCCTATATAGGAAACTCATCCATGCAGAAGGAATCATCTCCTTCAGGTTTGTGTAGTTATTTCAAAGGTCAGAGAAGTGTGTAAGGGATTACTACACACAGGTGGCAGCTTGTGGACCCATGAGAAACTACGCAAGGAAATAGGAGGCTTAGAGGACTGAAGGAAGGCATATATGTTGTCTATTCTTTCTATGAGCAGCAGTGAGGGATTGTACTGAGAGATGGATAGCTTGTGAGCTAAAGCTTTGTGTAATCCTGATATATTTCCACTTGTATGATAATACAGATAGTGGGGTTTTTAGCTGAGGCTTTCCCTAGAGTATTCTTCTGTGTTCATGTGTGATTGATTTCTTCTTCATCTGTTATATTTGTTCTATTTGATCTTGTTCAAAATCGATTAAGCTTCCGCAAGTTTGTTTGTAGAAGTAGATCAAGTATTTTGCTTTAGTATACTGTATTATCAGGTGATCTACAGTGAAATTTCTACATGGTATCAGAGCTAGCTGATTTGTAGAATTTCTACATGGTATCAGAGCAAAGGTGATCAAAGGAGAGAACGTTATATTGTGAAGGGAGAAGTTTGAAGTTTTAGGTTCCTGAATATAGAAATCGAGTTCTTATCACATCCCAATTTCACCAATGGCATTCAACGGTTTAAGGCTCGAGTATGCCCTTGATGGCAGCGCGAATTATATAGCCTGGAAGGATTGCATGGAAACAATATTAGAGGATAACGGGCCGAAGGACTTCATTGATCAAGAAGTCCCCAAGCTTGCGGCAACTAATGCTACAGAATTGGCGGAATAGAAGAAATGTGTGTCTAGAGCTAGGAGGATTCTTCTGGAGGGAGTTCGAGACCACATAGTCTCGAGTCTCCATGGGAAGGAGACACCGTTTTCAAAGTGGAAAACATTGAAAGATCTATATCATAATAGCAGTGATCAAAGGAAGCTGGCATTGAAAGACAAGCTTCAGAAAATCAAGTGTGAAAAGGGCGACATGATCTCTACATATCTTAACAAGCTCACCACCTGAAGGGATGAAATTGGAAGTGTAGGGATCAAGACAACCGATGATGACATGGTGAGTCTTGCACTCCTCGATCTTCCTAAGCCCTGGCATAGCTACCAAGACTCAGTAAATGGAAGAGAAAAATTGCCAGATTGGGAAGACTTTGGTCAGATCTGATGTAGGAGGAGATAAGAAGAAGCACCAAAGATGGTTCTTCATCCAAGGAGGATGAAGAAAATTGTGCCTTAGCGAGTAAGGTGAAGAAGGGGAAGGAGAAGGATTCTCATCCCAAATCGAGTTCTTCCCATGGTGGGAAGAAGTTTGACAAATTGAAAGTGTGATGCTTTCATTGTCATGAGGTGGGCCATTTTGCTACAAATTGTCCACTGAAGAAATCCAAAATGGGATCCAAGGAAGGATCTAAAGGTGAGGCATTGGCCTCATAGTTTGAGTTGGATTTCACCCTTTTCGCATGCATGGTTTCATCCATGGTGGGATGTGGTTGGTTTCCTTACAGTGGAGCTTCTTTCCACATGACCGACAACAAGAGTTTGTTCAATACCTTGGAGGAGAAAGATCTCCCGATACTCATAGCGATGGGTAATGATGAAAGGTATAGTGCCTCAGGTGTAGGCAAAATTGTTTTTCAGAGGGAGCAAGGAGCTCGCAATACCTTGACTGATGTCAAGTATGCACCAGGACTGAAGAAAAATTTGGTGTCGATCGCAATGTTGGAAGACAAAGGCTATGGTGTAGTGTTCAGTAAGGGAAAGGTTTTCCTTCAACACATCACCACGAGATAGGTGAAGCAGTCGGTTCACGAGTTAAGAACCTGTATGCTCTTGAGGTTCAAGATGCATGCAAAGCCTAAAGGAGCAAGGCAAAGGTTAGATACTTGGTGGTTGAGAGGGACAGTAAATTACGTCTCAACATGCAACGCCAGAAGAAGTCTCAGACAATTGTGGAGGAGCCACAATTGGTGAAGCAACTTCAGGAGGTTGTGGAGCAGCCACAACTAGAGAAGCCGAGAGGAGACCAAGTGGAGGCATCCACTCATGAAAAAACCTCCAGTAGGGGGAAATTTCGAGCCAAGTGGGTAGAGGGATCACATGCATCCATACCTCTAGGTAAAAGGTGGGGCAATGTGGAGTGACAGTCCCAAGAAGGCTGGAATAGGGGTAGGATCGTTGAGGTACCCAACCTCTTTGATTAGACCTTGCTAGGGGAGCCCTGATGAGGAGTAGCAGGATTGGTTGAGTGGGTAGAGACAGATGCAGATGGAGCAGCAAAGAGAGCTACAATGCAGGAATCCCAAGACAGTGCAGAGCTAGCAAGCTGTAACAATGCGAGAGGCATAGGAGTGTTGCACCAATGTAGGATGACACAGAGAGGTGTGCAACGGTGTGAGATGCATGGAGTGTTGCAGCAGCTCAGAGGTCACAGAGGGAGCACTTGTCAGCAACAGAGGAAGCTTCAGCCTCAGAGGATTTTTCTAGCCCAACAGGGAGGTCAGTTGGGAGTTTTTTTTTCTAGAGTTGCTGGAGCAATAACACTTAGGAGAAGTGTTGCATGCAGAACATTCCAAAGGTTCAGGATTAGGTTCGAATTGAATGCCTTTCATGTTGAGAGGGAGTGTTGAAAATGGCAACAAGAAATGCTAAAAATAGAAATGCTATAAATGACATTTCTATAAATAGCATCTCAGGTACCAATGTTGGATATAGCAACAAGGAATGAAAAATGGAAATACTAAAAATAACATTGCTATAAATAGTATTTCAAGATAGATTCCAATTTTAGTTAGTCCCATAACTAAAATTGAGAAGTAAAATTTGAATTTGATCTTAGCAGCTGTTTATAAAATAATTAATTAATTCATCTTGAGTTAATTAGTTGTAGAAAATCAAACATGAAGTCTATGTGAAGACATGCAATAGTTTCTCCATTGATTGAGGAAGTTATCCCTTGATTAAAGGAGATCAGGATGAGTTGTACTTTGAGTTGTAATTAGTTAGCTCAGTTAACTTAGTTAAGTCCAGTTAGATTAGTTCAAATAGTTTGTTGAACTAATTGTGAGTTCAGTTAGTTAATGCACGCATGCATGTAACTACTGCACTTCAGATAACTGAATATTCTCTCATAAATAACTCATGCATGTTAGTTTAGTCAGAGACCCAGTTGAGATCAGAGGAAGGGACAATGCACTATCAGTTGGAGGATTTTTCCTATATAGGAAACTCATCCATGCAGAAGGAATCATCTCCTTCGGGTTTGTGCAGTTATTTCAGAGGTCAGAGCAGTGTGTGATGGATTATTACACACAGGTGGCATCTTGCGGACCCAGGAGAAACTGCGCAAGGAAATAGGAGGCTTGGAGGACTGAAGGAAGGCATATGTGTTGTCTATTCTATCTATGAGTAGTAGTGAGGGATTGTATTTAGAGTTGGATAGCTTGTGAGCTAAAGCTTTGTGTAATCCTGAGATATTTCCACTTGTATGATAATACAAATAACAGGGTTTTGCACTGAGGCTTTCCCCAGAGTATTTTTCTATGTTCATGTGTGATGATTTCTTCTTCATCTGTTATATATGTTCTATTTGATCTTGCTCAAAATTGATTAAGCTTCCACAAGTTTGTTTGTAGAAGTAGATCAAGTATTTTGCTTTAGTATATTGCATTAGTGATCTACAGTGAAATTTCTACAAGAAGTGATGTGTGGAGATGAGATGGGCTTATATTTTGGGGCATATGAATTGCTACAAAGGAGTGATGGTAACTTGTACCTGAGATGAAATGATGTAATTATTCAAGGGGTGCATGATTGGCTATACTTGATATCCAAAAGTTTTTGGGCCATGTTGTATATTTTGTTTTCCCTAAGTGTTTTGTAAGTCTTGTTAAGTTAGGTATGAATGAATTAATGTGGTAACACATGTAATCACATAGTGTGTATCTTCTAATGTATAGGGAGGATGTGGCATCAAGTTGTGGAATGGACGCTTGAATAAGTATGAGGGTGGCAAGTGTACCCATATGCTAACTTAGTGTGTAATTGAAGAAATTACATCTTCGATTAATGTGGGAAGTGGGATGGATTACTTTTTATATGAACATCAATAATCAGTTTTATGCATGCATAAAAAGGAAATAGAAAAAAATTAAAAGATGAATCTAAAGTGAAAACAATGAAAAGTTGGTGACAATGCACATGGAAATCTTGCAACAACAATGGAGATGGCAACAGAGGAGAACAAATGATGATGGACAATTGAAATTAAAGGTTTGTGAGTGTTGTGTATGTGAGTTATACATTGTGTTTGTAAGGAAGTATATAGTGTCATATTTGACTTGATGTATTGGTCTAAAAAGAATATTTGATTATGCACATGGTATCTCCATGGATGGAGTATGAGAATTGTATGCACATGAGTCAAATGATTGTGTGAGCCTAATGAAGTAAAGTGTACTCCCATAAAGTTCACGTTAATATAAGGACCACTCTGTAGTGCAAGGTTCGTGGTCAACGTATCATAGCTAGTTGTACACTCATTACAAAGTTGACCTCTACATTTAGAAGAACAATAAACAAAAGAAGATTCATTTTGCATCATATTTTAGGATTTTATATATGATTCTTATAATTAAAATTGTCTTGTTCACTTATCATTTCTACTTTGTGGCAATTGCATTTATAATGCTAACTAAGATAAAAACAAGCATGTCAATAGAATTATTAATCATTGTATGTGTTATTGGTTGTAGGAGCCAAATGCTTTATGTCATCACTTTTTTTTTAATATATAGTTTATTAATTCTATGTCATTGTTTTATTTGTAGTGTTGGATTGTAGGTTTTTAAATCTTAGAGTTAATAATTGATGTGAAAAAGTTCACATAAATTTCCTATTTTTATTTTATGAATATTTAGGTAGAAGATATTTCGTATGAGGTTGAGGAGAATTTCCTTAGTTACCTTCTAATCCTTCTTATTGAATTGTTACACAATGTACGGCAGTTTGTTGTACCCTTCCTAAGGGCATATCAATTGGTGTGAAGTCGTAGTATGCTCTACTTTTTACCCTGTATCATTTATCATTGCATAAATACGGGGATATTTTAAATAACTGAAATAAGTACAAGGAGTATGTTTTCGTTGACTTTAGGAAGCAAAGTTAACTTCATATTTCTTTTTGGTCAATTGAAACACCTACAACCAATGATATGATATGTTGGTATATGAGATTATTTATAATGAAATACAAATCTAGTTTGTGATTTCATATATGTAATGAAAATATGTGTAAAAAATGTTGCTCTTTAGGTTGTTTAGAAAGCCCATATTTGAGACTTTTATTTAAAGTGTCTAAACCCACATCATGTTTGATCCCTCTTTGTGATATCTAAGGAGTGATTGTGTTTTGACTATTTTATCATTTGTAACTTACTTCCAAATATTGTAAGTTTGCTAACATGAAATGCACTTATTCACATAATATGAGCAAATCGTCATCGTAAAGGTCTTCATTACTTATTGTTTATTGGAGTTGTGTTACTTAATAATGAAGCAAAATCATCTTTAAACCTATTAATCACATATTTTGAACTTTATATTTTATTATAGAGTAGAGGGCTTCCTTCTTTGGGGATAAGTGGAGTTGTCATTATGTTTTTTCTCTTTGGGTTCAAATTTCCAACTTCATAAGGTCAAGACATGTTAACAGAGGAGTATGGACCAACACAAGAGGAAGCATGCAGAATCAATAAAATATTATTTAATTATCTTGCCAAGTGTTCTTATCCCAAGCCTCCTTATTATTTTGTCTTATGTCTCTTAATTGCTAAGCTTTGGGAAGATTAATTCTCTTATTCATTCTCTTATGATTGAAAAGTGGTTGGGAATGTTAGTAGGATGAGAATGCATCATACCACTATTGGGTTATCTTCCCATTGTTTGTTGCCATCATGCATGTGTAAATTATGGTCAAGTTTATGGGTAACAATTGAGCTAAAACTGAGACACCTTAGTTACCAACATTAGAGATTTCTTAGCTAGCCTATGATGGGGCATTAGATGGAATTAGGATTAAGGGACTATTTAGTGGTGAAGGGGATCACATTCCTTATGTTTTGTAGGGATGAGGGGGAAATAGATTGCAATGAGTGGGTTGGTTGTAATAAAAAGAGATATGGGATTTTGATTAATCGTCTGAGAGGTTTAGATAATGGGTTGAGTGAGAATGTCAATTGGGTTTATCTCGGGTGGTTGGGAGGAATGATTATTGTCTTTCCCACATAGGTTCAATTCCCAAAAGTGACACATTGAGTATATTATTGTGATGGCTTTGAGCCTTGTTGTTAATTGACTTTGTGCCTTAAAGATTCTGTGGTTTTGGTGAGCCCTTGCAATGTATGCTTGAAGGCCCATATGCAATGTTATTCCTTGTGCTGAATGAATTCTTAAATGATTTAAATCATGCTATAGATTTGCATGACCTTTGGTAGTCTTGACACATTAATGTGGATAGACTTTTGAAAGCAATAAGTCCTCCTCTAGTAGCCTACCATAAAGATAGGGACCTTGTCCCCTTGGCTATCAATGTGAACCTCCAGGACTGCTCAAATCTAGGGTTTTATTAATAGTGAGAATGAGATTTGGCTACACAATAAATCCAACGAGACAAATTGCCCATAATGTAGGGATTTTTTGAGGTAAATGAACCCTCCTATTGAGGACATTGCTCCCTAAGAATTATTATATAAGAAGGGGACTTGAGATTGGTCTTAGAGAGAGAAGAACAATTTTTTGATATATTGTAGCTCTGCAACTCTTCTATTCAATATTATGTATTGTTGATTTACATAATGGAAAAAAAAATGTTTTTTCCAAGCAATTAGAGTTGGATTTTTCTCAGGTCTTTGAGAACCTTGGGGAGGCCCAACCATAGGACCTTTGGAGATCCTTGTGTACTTTTATGTGTCTTTGGAGATCCTTGTGTACTCTTATGTGTCTCATTTTGATTTATATTTCTTTGGTTGTTCATGTCTTTCATTTTGACTATAGTTCATTTAGTGAATGATGCACTTTGTCATTTCTTGTAGAAAATTAGGAATTTAATGTTTTTCATTTACCAAGTTGTTCTCATGAGTTATATGTTTTAGAATTAGCTTTCTTCACAAGTTTTAAGATTCCTTTCATTAAGTTGTTGCATTAAGTTCAAATATGGAGGTTCCTATATGTCCATAGGACTTTCTAGTAGAATTACATAGTTTCCTATAGGAATGGACCTAAATGATTCTATTCAACATTATTTCTCATGGTTTTGCATTTTTAATTTGAAGACACCTTAAAAAAACATTGTTGACATGATCTGGTAAATAGGGGAGTTGAGAAGAAGATATCCATCTCTATAGGATTACATTCTTGTTTAAAACATTATATATTTCTTTGTTACTACATTTTTATTTTGACACCTTTTTTTTTGAGTTTGTTGTAGTGTGCATGGCCTTGACTATCTTAGAGATGAATAGAAACTCAAACTTTTATCTTCTACTTTGAAAAATGTAATCCTAAGGTTGTTCATAAGTCTCAAAGGGAACATCATTGCTAAATGGGAACACATGAAACAAAGCTTTAGCAACAAGTACAAAGATGATTGCAAGGCTCACGATACAAGGGATGAGATCTTTAGAATGATCCAAGGAGACAATGGATCCTTTGAAGGCATTGAAGAGAGACTTCAATTAAGTTATAAGAGAGCGCACGACTTGTAACTTCCTTGCCCACAACCCTTTAGTGTTAGGGCAATGCAAGAAAGACTTTCTAAAACTTGTCTTGCTGAGAGAAGTAAGAGAGAAATTGATGGATACATTTATTTTCTTGGCCAATGGGGAAATCTACCAATTAAACAATGCCACTATTAAGCAAATCTTCAAAAATTGTTGGGAGAAAATCATAAGAAAGGTAGATCTAGTAGAAGTTTGGTAAGTCCTTCTTCTTATTCCATTGTACTTACAAAAAATTAAATAGGAGGAATGTTAGAAGATATGAATACATATATATTCCATTCACTAGCCTTGAAGATGGAAACGTTGTAAGAGAAAAAGAATCAAAAGGAGGTAGAAAGGGAATTAGTTATTTTTTGTCCCAAGTGCACCAAAAGACATGATCAAAATGACTGTTCACTTAACAATAAAGAAATATGTGCACTTTGTGAGGAACATCCTACTAATCAATGTCATTATTTTCTAGGTTTGAATGTTATATATACCAAGGAAATGAAGGAAGCATGGAGTTAGTATGATTCATCAACTAAAAGAGGCCAACAACACCAAGACCTTATCAGTAAGGCATGGACTATAACCCTTCACAATATTTCAATAATTACCCTCCATAGTTTCATATTCATCCTTGGTGTCGACCTAATCTTTCACCTTGGACCATTCCCACCCAACGGAAATACCTAAACCAACTCAATATCCCTCATTATCAACAATTCCAAAACCACCCTTCTCAATGAAATAATCCTTCATAAGGTTGGAGGCCTCTCATGGATCAACCACTATACTTAATGCCCCCCCCTCAAATATCCTAGCATGCCCCAACATACTACTCCACTAAAGCAACCTTAGCTTCCTACCCAACCCAATCCAAGCCCCAATAATAAGTAGTTTTAACTTATTTACAATAGTGATATTGCTTATCTGAGTTACTCCTTGGAAGTTCAAGAAATCAACCTTATATCAAGGAAGGACCTGTAGAAACCACCTCAACCTTCACTACAAAAAGATCTAGAAAACTAAGGAGAGGAAACTGCAACTCAACAAATTTCTCAAATTCCCTTTTTCCTCAAGAGATTGGTCATCAAAAAGACACATACAATTGGAGAGGTTAAAATTTTAGAGGTATTAAAAGATTTGTGTGTTAAGATATTTGTTTTATAGGCAATCAAATATGTTCCTAGCTATAACAAATTTATTAAGGAAGAATGTCTTAAAAGGCCTGGGAGGAAAAAAAGGGATGCCCCCACAATCAAAGTCATAGGGAAATTAGCTGATCTACTACTTGGAAGGATGATTGTTCCTAAGTATTTGGATCTAAGTAGCATGCTTGTATATGTCCATATTAATAAAATTGCATTTCAAAATGCTTTGATTAATTTAGGAATTGTTATCAACATCATAACTAGGGACATTATGTTTAAACTAAGTCTTGAAGACTCCCTATGAACAACTACCATTGTGCTTTAGCTTGCTAATAGATCAACCGTGGAACCAAAAGGCATGATAGAATTTGTCATCGTCTCAATTGATTATTTGGATTACCCCATTGATTCCTAGTTTTGCAACCAAAGACCAAGTTCAATGTATATCACTCATCTAAGGGAATTGTTGGTTGCCTACAACATATGTTGGAAATATTTTTGTCATTGATTTCAAATATAGGGGGAGATGTTGTGAAGGTAATCCTTTATGCTGACAAAAACAATCCCTCTAGTTCTCTGGGATGATCTAGCAACTACATAAGACAATTACATGCAATCTTTCCTAATTCATACTAGAAGATGCAAAGGAGGATAGATCTCCTACCTCTCTCTAATTCTAATACCCTTGATGTCAACCTTGACTCTTTGGCTTCCAAGCTCATGATCTCCTCTTCGCTGGTGTAGATGAGTGCCTGCAAGAAAGATCAAGTGGAGACAAAAAAACTATGCAAAGCATAACATTTTCTAATACGCATTATGTAACAGATCAAGGAGCATTACAATAAATGGACAATAATTGACACATTTATAGAAAAAAAAAAACATATATTGTATTATTAATAGATGAAAAGGGAGCATTACAACCAATAAATCCTTGATGTTGGAAGCCTCCTTCAAGTGAGATTCCAAGTCCAAGCCTTAGCCTTCAAACACCTTTCCTCCATTACAAATGGGAAACATTTGGGCACAATTTAGCACTAGGATGGCAACCAACCAGCAACCAACAACCAACCATTAGTGGATGGTGGGAAATTCATTTATAGGAAAGGAGAGGGAGTTGAGGGTTCATGAAAAGAGGGAGGAGTTCCACATCTCAAGTGATAGATCCATGGGAGTAGGATCTAGGGCCAGGAATGGGAGGCCTTGTTCCAATATTCATCTAACTAAAACCACATCATCATTCTCGAGCTTTCTAATAAGAGAAGTTTGTCCTCCATTTTGGGAAAAATTGCCAGCATAGATTTTCCTGATAAAAGTAGCGTTGGCAATGCTAGACATGCGTTATGCTAGAGCTTACCAACGCAGATTTACCTGATAAAAGAAGTGTTGGGATTGCAAAACAAGGTTTTTGACAAGCTCTTAAGAATTATTTCAAGGCAAGTTTTCTTCATTTTCTTCAAGGGTCTTCTAAACAAGTTTCATGGTGAATACATTGTTTGTGATAACTTTCATCACTTTGCGACACTTGTGATAACTTTCATCACTTTGCGACACTTGTGGCATTGACGACGCAAAGTACAACACTTCAAGATACGAGACTGGGAGTGCAACAAAATATTGTATAACGAATGCCCCCTAAAGCATGAAATTAGAACAACAAGTGATCGCAGAAATGCTTTACAAGCAAAGGCAAGGACTTAGAGAACCACTGTCAGGAGACCTGCAAATCAAACCTAATACAATATATCTAACATCTCTATTGTAAGTATGCTTGGCAATACATCTATAAGTAGGAATTTAGCAATACATGGATCCATGACATGGACAAAACCATCCGAATAGAAATGATCATGTTTACAATCATGAATATTTAATAACTCCACGTAACTTGAATTTATGAAATGAAACCCAGGGTCTTCATCTCTGTCTCGATCCAACCAAAGTATGAATCCCACCATGTGAATAGATGTGTCAGAGTCGAACATGGTAGAAACCATCTGATTACGAATCAATGATGTAAACCATTAACAAGCACTAGAGAAACCACTAATGATGACGATGGATCTCAAGGTACAACAGCACAGTCCACGAGTGTGAAAAATAAAGTTGAAGTCAAACACTCGTAGAATCATTCGATCGAAGGTAAGTGATGTGAACGTATTGTCAAATAGAAACTTCCATTGAGGCATGCAAGCTCCAAGGTACTGAAAGGGAGTTTCTAGACCATCTTCCTAGATAATGAGTTGGAGTCGACATGAAGTGATCTATCGAAGTAGGGCCATAATGTTTCTCACATCATTGACATGAAACATAGGATTTTGCAGAGTTGACAAGAGTGATTTAGGATTGTTGTAGAAAAGTCAAACAAGGTATAAGTGGTTTGAAATTGTAGATGGGACTTCTCTTGAACATATCGGCAACACGACTCCGAAATTTGGCAGCATTTGACTCAAAATAGGATCAGAGATCATGGTGACAATAGGATATAATTAAATGAGAGGCAAATGTATTTCTCAAACCCAGTTAGACAAGTGACAAAGTGAGGATGTCTCAAACCTGACGCAAGATACAAATAAGTGTCATGTTTAAGAGTGACATAGTGCCTTTCATATAAAATACAAGATATATATGTTTCTTTCCATTTCCCCCCACTATTTTTGATAAAAATGGCAATGTTTGTATTAATAAAATAAAAGCCACTGGTCAGCTCTACGAAAGAGAGCCTGAACTAGGAGAGTCTGGCTCTACATAATTCTCTACGTTGTTCATGCACATTACACATTAAATAGAAAACATGGTTTTAGCAAAGTTAGAACAACATCCTAAGAAATAGAAACTAATTCCTATCCTGAGGTTACGTGAACATGTTGGAAATAATACTGAGGGGGGGGGGGGGGG
>APFE031153495.1:714-32096 GCA_000404065.3 Pinus taeda | reverse complement strand
CATGTTTCATAAATTTTCATACTGGATACTCCTGAAGCACAACACCATAATCTGAAGGCCACGTTTCATCCAATTTTCATACTGGACCCATCAACAACAATGAAGCACAAAATCAATCACCACTGTAATGCAACCATCAACTACACTTGCATCATTCATTTCTGAATCACCCAACACTGAATCACTGAAACCCTATCAACAAAACATAGTCACCAGAACACAGAGCAGAACACATAACTCTGCAACAATAACTAGATCCAACTGCAACTTTAAATATCATATCTCATAATGTATATGCTACTATGATGAACCAAATAGGCATACATACGCACTTTTGCCAAAGCCAACCCACGTATAGATCTGCAAATAGTTACTCATAACTTTGCAGTTGTTCCAGACATCAGTCATACCCAGATCGTAACATTCATACAATAAAACATGCGTCAATAATTCAGATCTAGTCTATCCATGATCAAACTACATAATGATAGTACATTCCAAGCCTTATGATCTCGATCCATCATCCATCATCAATCACATAGGTGCATCCTTGATTCAGATCAAGCAAAGCATCACAAACCCATAACTAGCATACTAGATCTCACACTTCATCAGATATTCAATCCTTGCACCCTTCCCCTCTTGGCCTAATGATCTTCTCCTTATATAGGTTTATGCCTCTCTCAATACCATGGTCCAAAACCATGTAGAACCAATACCTTGGACCCAATACCTGGAGTCAATATCTCAGACCATATACCATGGACCAAATACCGAAATACCATGGACCAAAACTTAGTTCTTCAACATGTACGCGCCTTTCCTTGCGTGAAAGTGTGTGTATATGCATACACGCCTTTTGTTCTGCTAACCCATGTGTATACGCACTTTCATCAAGGTTAACCTGCGTATACCTCTCTTTGATCATTAATTCTTTGCTCTTGACCTGCTGCACTATGATCTGTCATCTAAGTGAGTTGCCATCAAGGACAACACCTGTATCATACCTCTGAGTGAGTTTCCATCAAGGACAACACTTGTATCATAATGCCAACAAAACCAACTCTACCTATTCTAGGATATTCTCCATTATCTTCAACACTCCCCCTTAATCATTGTATGTGTTATTGGTTGTAGGAGCCAAATGCTTTATGTCATCACTTTTTTTTTTTATATAGTTTATTAATTCTATGTCATTGTTTTATTTGTAGTGTTGGATTGTAGGTCTTTAAATCTTAGAGTTAATAATTGATGTGAAAAAGTTCACATAAATTTCCTATTTTTATTTTATGAATATATAGGTAGAAGATATTTCATATGAGGTTGAGGAGAATTTCCTTAGTTACCTTCTAATCCTTCTTATTGAGATGTTACACAATGTATGGTAGTTTGTTGTACCCTTCCTAAGGGCATATCAATTGGTGTGAAGTCGTAGTATGCTCTATTTTTTACCCTGTATCATTTATCATTGCATAAATAAGGGGAGATTTTAAATAACAGAAATAAGTACATGGAGTATGTTTTCGTTGACTTTTGGAAGCAAAGTTAACTTCATATTTATTTTTGGTCAACTGAAACACCTACAACTAATGAAATGATATGTTGGTATATGAGATTATTTATAATGAAATACAAATCTAGTTTGTGATTTCATATATGTAATGAAAATATTTGTAGAAAATTTTGCTCTTTAGGTTGTTTAGAAAGCCCATATTTGAGACTTTTATTTGAAGTGTCTAAACCCGCATCATGTTTGATCCCTCTTTGTGATATCTAAGGAGTGATTGTGTTTTGACTATTTTATCATTTGTAACTTACTTCCAAATATTGTAAATTTGCTAACATGAAATGCACTTATTCACATAATATGAGTAAATCGTCATCATAAAGGTCTTCTTTACTTATTGTTTATTGGAGTTGTGTTGCTTAATAACGAAGCAAAATCATCTTTAAACCTATTAATCACATATTTTGAACTTTATATTTTATTATAGAGTAGAGGGCTTCCTTCTTTGGGGATAGGTGGAGTTGCCATTGTGTTTTTTCTCTTTGGGTTCAAATTTCCAACTTCATAGGGTCAAGACATGTTAACAGAGGAGTATGGACCAACACAAGAGGAAGCATGAGGAATCAATAAAATGTTATTTAATTATCTTGCCAAGTGTTCTTATCCCAAGCCTCCTTATTATTTTGTCTTATGTCTCTTAATTGCTAACCTTTGGGAAGATTAATTCTCTTATTCATTCTCTTATGATTGAAAAGTGGTTGGGAATGTTAGTAGGATGAGAATGCATCCTACCACTATTGGGTTATCTTCCCATTGTTTGTTGCCATCATGCATGTGTAAATTATGGTCAAGTTTATGGGTAATAATTGAGCTAAAACTGAGACTCCTTAGTTACCAACATTAGAGATTTCTTAGCTAGCCTATGATGGGGCATTAGAGGGAACTAGGATTAAGGGACTATTTAGTGGTGAAGGGGATCACATTCCTTATGTTTTGTAGGGATGAGGGGGAAATAGATTGCAATGAGTGGGTTGGTTGTAATAAAAAGAGACATGGGATTTTGATTAATCGTCTGAGAGGTTTAGATAATGGGTTGAGTGAGAATGTCAATTGGGTTTATCTCGGGTGGTTGGGAAGAATGATTATTGTCTTTCCCACATAGGTTCAAATCTCATAAGTGACATGTTGAGTATATTATTGTGATGGCTTTGAGCCTTGTTGTTAATTGACTTTGTGCCTTAAAGATTCTATGGTTTTGGTGAGCCCTTGCAATGTACGCTTGAAGGCCCATATGCAATGTTATTCCTTGTGTTGAATGAATTCTTAAATGGTTTAAATCATGCTATAGATTTGCATGACCTTTGGTAGTCTTGATACATTAATGTGGATAGAATTTTGAAAGCAATGAGTCCTCCTCTAGTAGCCTACCATAAAGATAGGGACCTTGTCCCCTTGGCTATCAATGTGAACCTCCAAGACTTCTCAAATCTAGGGCTTTATTAATAGTGAGAATGCGATGTGGCTACACAATAAATCCAAGGAGACAAATTGCCCATAATGTAGGGATTTTTTGAGGTAAATGAACCCTCCTATTGAGGACATTGCTCCCTAAGAATTATTATATAAGAAGGGGACTTGAGATTGGTCCTAGAGAGAGAAGAACAATTTTTTGATATATTGTAGCTCTGCAACTCTTCTATTCAATCTTATGTATTGTTGATTTACATAATGGAAAGAAAAATGTTTTTTCCAAGCAATTAGAGTTGGTTTTTTCTCAGGTCTTTGAGAACCTTGGGGAGGCCCAACCATAGGACCTTTGGAGATCCTTGTGTCCTCTTATGTGTCTTTGGAGATCCTTGTGTACTCTTATGTGTCTCATTTTGATTTATATTTCTTTGGTTGTTCATGTCTTTCATTTTGACTATAGTTCATTTAGTGAATGATGCACTTTGTCATTTCTTGTAGAAAATTAGGAATTTAATGTTTTTCATTTACCAAGTTGTTCTCATGAGTTATATGTTTTAGAATTAGCTTTCTTCACAAGTTTTAAGATTCCTTTCATTAAGTTGTTGCATTAAGTTCAAATATGCAGGTTCCGATATGTCCATAGGACTTTCTAGTAGAATTACATAGTTTCCTATAGGAATGGACCTAAATGATTCTATTCAACATTATTTCTCATGGTTTTGCATTTTTAATTTGAAGAAACCTTAAAAAAACATTGTTGACATGATTTGGTAAATAGGGGAGTTGAGAAGAAGATATCCATCTCTATAGGATTACATTCTTGTTTAAAACATTATATATTTCTTTTTTACTACATTTTTATTTTGACACCTTTTTGTTTGAGTTTGTTGTAGTGTGCATGACCTTGACTATCTTAGAGATGAATAGAAACTCAACCTTTTATCTTCTACTTTGAAAAATGTAATCCTAAGGTTGTTCATGAATCTCAAAGGGAACATCATTGCTAAATGGGAACACATGAAACAAAGCTTTAGCAACAAGTACAAAGATGATTGCAACGCTCACGATACAAGGGATGATATCTTTAGAATGATCCAAGGAGACAATGGATCCTATGAAGCCATTGAAGAGAGACTTCAATTAAGTTATAAGAGGGGGCACAAATTGTTACTCTAACTTCCTTGCCCACAACCCTTTAGCGTTAGGGCGATGCAACAAAGACTCTCTAAAACTTGTCTTGCTGAGAGAAGTAAGAGAGAACTTGATGGATACATTTACTTTCTTGGCCAATGGGGACATCGACTAATTAAACAATGCCACTATTAAGCAAATATTCAAAAATTGTCCAGAGAAAATCTGAAGAAAGGTAGATCTAGTAGTAGTTTGGTAAGTCCTTCTTCTTATTCCCTTGTACTTACAAAAATTTAAGTAGGAGGAATGCTAGAATATATGAATACATATATATTGCATTCACTAGCCTTGAAGATGGACACATTGTAGGACACAAAGAAGCAAAAGAAGGTAGAAAGGGAATTAGTTATTTTTTGTCCCAGGTGCACCAAAAGACATGCTCAAAATGAGTGTTCACTTAACAACAAAGAAATATGTACACTTTGTGAGGAACATCCTACTAATCAATGTCATTATTTTCTAGGTTTGAATGTTATATATACCAAGGAAATGAAGGAAGCATGGAGTTAGTATGATTCATCAACTGAAAGAGGCCAACAACACCAAGACCTTATCAGTAAGGCATGGACTATAACCCTTCACAATATTTCAATAATTACCCTCCATAGTTTCATACTCATCCTTGGTGTTGACCTAATCTTTCACCTTGGACCATTCCTACCCAACGGAAATACCTAAACTAACTCAGTATCCCTCATTATCAACAATTCCAAAACCACCCTTCTCAATGAAATAATCCTTCATAAGGTTGGAGGCCTCTCATGGATCAACCACTATACTTAATGCCCCCCCCCTCAAATATCCTAGCATGCCCCAACATACTACTCCACCAAAGCAACCTTAGCTTCCCACCCAACCCAATCCAAGCCCCAATAATAAATAGTTTTAACTTATTTACAATAGTGATATTGCTTATCTGAGTTACTCCTTGGAAGTTCAAGAAATCAACCTTATATCAAGGAAGGACCTGTATAAGCCACCTCAACCTTCACTACAAAAATATCTAGAAAAATAAGGAGAGGAAACTACACCTCAACAAATTTCTCGAATTCCCCTTTTCCCTAAGAGATTGGTCATCAAAAAGACACATACAATTGGAGAGGTTAAAATTTTAGAGAAATTAAAAGATTTGTGTGTTAAGATATTTGTTTTATAGGCAATCAAATATGTTCCCAGGGATAAAAAATTTATTAAGGAAGAATGTCTTAAAAGGCTTGGGAGGAAAAAAAGGGATGCCCCCACAATCAAAGTCATAGGGAAAGTAGCTGATCTACTTCTTGGAAGGATGATTGTTCCTAAGTATTTGGATATAGGTAGCATGCTTGTATATGTCCATATTAATAAAATTGCATTTCAAAATGCTTTGATTAATTTAGGAATTGTTATCAACATCATAACTAGGGACATTATGTTTAAACTAAGTCTTCAAGACTCCCTATGAACAACTACCATTGTGCTTTAGCTTGCTAATAGATCAACCGTGGAACCAAAGGGCATGATAGAATTTGTCATCGTCTCAATTGATTATTTGGAGTACCCCATTGGTTCCTAGTTTTTCAACCAAAGACCAAGTTCAATGTATATCACTCATCTAAGAGAATTGTTGGTTGTCTACAACATATGTTGGAAATATTGTTGTCATTGATTTCAAATATAGCGGGAGATGTTGTGAAGGCAATCCTTTCTGCTGACAAAAACAATCCCTCTAGTCCTATGGGATGATCTAGCAACTACATAAGAAAATTACATGCAACCTTTCCTAATTCATACTAGAAGATGCAAAGGAGGATATACCATGACTCTTTGGCTTCCAAGCTCATGATCTCCTCTTCGCTGGTGTAGATGAGTGCCTGCAAGAAAGATCAAGTGGAGACAACAAAACTATGCAAAGCATAACATTTTCTAATACACATTATGTAACAGATCAAGGAGCATTATAATAAATGGACAATAATTGACACATTTATAGAAAAAAACATATATTGTATTATTAATAGATGGAAAGGGAGAATTACAACCAATAAAGCCTTGATGTTGGAAGCCTCCTTCAAGTGAGATTCCAAGTCCAAGCCTTAGCCTTCAAACACCTTTCCTCCATTGCAAATGGGAAACATTTGGGCACAATTTAGCACTAGGATGGAAACCAACCAACAACCAACAACCAACAACCAACCATTAGTGGATGGTGGGAAATTCATTTATAGGAAAGGAGAGGGAGTTGAGGGTTCATGAAAAGAGGGAGGAGTTCCACATCTCAAGTGAGAGATCCATGGGAGTAGGATCTAGGGCCAGGAATGGGAGGCCTTGTTCCAATCTTCATCGAACTGAAACCACATCATTGTTCTCGAGCTTTCTAGTAAGAGAAGTTTGTCCTCCATTTTGAGAAAAATTGCCAGCATAGATTTTCC
This sequence comes from Pinus taeda, assembly GCA_000404065.3. Classification (NCBI taxonomy): domain Eukaryota; kingdom Viridiplantae; phylum Streptophyta; class Pinopsida; order Pinales; family Pinaceae; genus Pinus; species Pinus taeda. The sequence continues at coordinate 25,523 of APFE031153495.1, read as the reverse complement.
TGATAAAAGTAGCGTTGGAAACACTAGACATGTGTTATGCCAAAGGTTACCAGCGCAGATTTACCTGATAAAAGAAGTGTTAGGATTGCAAAACAAGGTTTTTGACAAGCTCTTAAGAATTATTTCAAGGAAAGTTTTCTTCCTTTTCTTCAAGGGTCTTCTAAACATGTTTCATGGTGAATACATTGTTTGTGATAAATTTCATCACTTTGCGACACTTGTGGCATTGACGACACAAAGTACGACACTTCAAGATACGAGACTGGGAGTGCAACAAAATATTGTATAATGAATGCCCCCTAAAGCATGAAGTTAGAACAGCAAGTGATCGCAGAAATGCTTTACAAGCAAAGGCAATGACTTAGAGAACCACTGTCAGGAGACCTACAAATCAAACCTAATACAATATATCTAACATCTTTGTTGTAAGTATGCTTGGATATACATCTATAAGTAAGCATTTAGCAATAAGTGTTAGCCTTGTTGGCAAATGGCCCAAAAAATGGATTCAAATATGCCCAAAAGTCTCCAAATTTGCTTAAAATCATGCCAATGGATACATATATGCTTTTGAAGTCTTCAAAAGCCTCTTAAGGACCATTCCATGTCAAAACCATCACATGCCAAGAGCCCTTGGAAGGGCGGAAATACACTATCGGGAGGCGAAAACACTCCAAAACCACGAAAAACCATGAAAAATAGTCCAAAACACAACAACTGTTAGATCTGGCTGATCAACAACCCAGATCTAAGCGGCAAATCGCAATCGGCACAGATAGGTAGCAGAAAGAGGTGCAAGACATCGCAGATCAGCGATCGCCGATGATCGGGTCGGCACATCGCATCGGCGGATCGCAATCGGCAGAAGCCAAGGGGCGACAGCAAATGGTGATCGGCGATTAAACGAGGACCGTCAATCGCACGATCAGATTGACGGCCCACATTGCATCGACGGATCACAATCAGGGAGGCGAGTCAGAGGTTATCGGCACAGACCAGGAGGAAGGAGAGATTGACGATTAAACATGGACTTTCGATCGCGCGCGCAGATCGATGGCCCAAACCACATCGGTGGATCGCAGATCGGGAAAACCAAGGGGCAGGGCCTTTACGGATTCCTATGTGAGATGCGATAAGATCGGACCCGACGACATGGTGAATGCTATTCCATAATATTTCAAGTCCGCGCCAAGGCATTTTCATGCATTTTTATGTGATTTCGTTAAACAACAGAATACAAAGGAACCTTGGGCGAGCGCCGATAGCAATGAAGCCCAGACCCGAAAGGGTCCGGGAAGAATATATATATTTTGAAGTCCTCCAAAGGCCAATTTTCCTGTGTTTTCAATGTTTTTCAAGCGTAAGTCAAAATACAAAGGAAGCAATTGACCCGACCTGCTTGCGACATGCGACAGCAACCCAAGGGCGGACCCGATAGATAATTAACCCGTAAATGAGGACTTTTGAAGTTCAAAAGAAGTAGAATGGGCGAGATTTCTCAGTATCACAACGTTTTTTGTATACAACAGAAAACAATAATTATTAAGAATTTCCAAGAGATCACAAAGGCCCGAATAGCCATTCTATCACTTAAAAGAGGTCGAAAGATAGAGATAGAAGGTTGGAAGGGGAAAGGTGATAGCACAGCACACACAGTCATCCCAAACCGACTAACCAGTCACGGAGCAGCACAATGCAATACAACATGCATAACACATCCAAACAAACAAAATGGTCATGGAGCAGACAACGCAACTTGCCCAAAAGAAACATAATCAATTTTGGGGCATCTCTGGCATGGGAGAACTCCTAGACAGCTCAACAACCTACCCAAAATATCTGAAAGTAGTTACTCTTCTGTCAGAAGCAGAAAACCATCGAGCCATGCTTGCCGATTGAGGGAATCAAATAGTTAACGAGACAGGGGGACAGATCAAGACCTCTGAAACCTCAGAAGGCTTAGCATCATTGTAAAGAGCTATAAATAGCTGAAAACTAAATGTAACAAAGGTTTAACTTCTGGAGACTAATGAGACTTTGATACTCAAGCTTCTCATCTTCATTCATTAGTAATACAAGCTTCTTTTGTTGTTATATTTTCAATGTCCATTTTCTCTTCTGTTCTAAGCTTGCACTTGAACAGGTTGTTCAGGTTTCTCTATGTTTAAGGCCATATAACTATCATCTTATCTCTGCTTCGATATATTGGATTTGCAAGCTTCTTTGCTGCCTGTAGCTAGCCATTTATATGTGTTATTATATATGCATCTGCCAGTATAGTTAGTAAGTTCATTTGTTGCCTATAGCTAGCCATTCCTATGTGTTCATGTATGCAATCTACTGGTATTGTCAGTATTCTCCATCTATCCATTAAATCTACAAACTATTGAGCATTTGCAGTCTAAAGACTTGTGTTATTGGGGGCACTCATGCATGTCTTGAGTAAAATCATAGTTGAAATGGTTATCTGGCTTGATCCAAACCATCATTTATTCCAATAGTTCAGAGAACAATATTGAAGATTACATGTTACTAGGCATCTCTGATTTACAACCTAGGAGAGTTTCCTGGAGTGATAACACTAATTGGCGCCGTTTCCGGGGAGAGGAAACTGAAGCTCAGCTTCCCTGGGAAACGACACAGACCCAAATTTGATGATAGACAAAGTCTGGGCACATTTTTGGTTGTAATCATCTATCTGGCGACTCTACTGGAGGTTGAACCTCTTGGCGACCCCACTTCATAATTCTGGCTCAGTTTGTGAGGCATACTTGGAGAAATCCTCAGAAGTCGTGAGCTGACCCAGTACCTGACCCGGAAAAGGCCATCAAGGAGAAGAAAGTATTGCAGAAAGGAGCAACAGGATCAGGTAAGCCCAAGAAATCTTATTAGTCTCTGGATGAGAAGTTTTTAGTTGAAGATACACAGTTTGAGGATTTAGAACCTAGTACTGATAGTGAAGAAAAGCTCTCAGAAATTCATAAAGCTCCTTATTCATTAGTTCTCCTTTTGTTGTTAGCCCAAAGGGAACCTCACCTCCTATTCACCATACTCCTTTGGTCTCGTCAATCACTCCTCCGCCTTCTGTCATTCAAACTTCTAGTACTCTTTTAGTCACCACAGTTATGGCAAGTCCACAAGCACCCACCAAAATGGAAAGAATTATAGCCGCTAGGTATGGACCTCTAATACTACCCACTCGTTTGAATGCTATGCCCACTGGAGAATATCAGAAGTATATGCATAGCAATTCCTCCCAGTCTGACTTGAACTGCGCACTTCATACTTCCATTACTCAAGATCTTCCCCTAGCTTGTTGGTGGAACCCTACAATGTGAAGAGAACCCAACCTCCCTTGGCCTCTAGAACTCGAAAGACATGTTCCCCTATGTCCTCCCTCAGCTGGAGCTCACTGGGCTCAAGAATTGTGAAGATTTGTCCTCTATGTCTCTCTGCTACCTAGTCCTCCTTGCCTCTGAAAACTACATAGATCTATTGCCCACGGTCCCATACCACATCAGCCAATGTATGTATGAACTACACAATCTTGAACCCCAGTGGCCACTACGTATTTTTTCTCCCTAGTGAGGACTGTGCTCAAAATTTCATGAGTCAATCCTGAGTTGTGGTATGCAAAGTCTCATTAATCAACCTCCCTCCTTGTCACCTGGAACTGCACAATACACAGTTACTGGGCCCTCTCTCTTAGTCTGTCATTGGTCTTGGGCTTAGTTCATGGATAATAATGCATCATCTTAAACTAGGGAGTTTTTGGATTGATGTCATCCTGTCATGAGTGAATTGTAGGAATAGGTACATTGTCAAATCATGGTGATATGATGAAGAAGGAGAAGAAGGAGGAAGCATCCCTAAAGACTCACTTATATCTAAATGGACGAATGGACCTATCAAGAGAAAGTAAAAGGAACACAAGTGTGCAACCACCTTCCATGACCAAAGATCATTGAAGACCCTGCATTATCAAGCTATGCGAAGGAGAAGAGAAAACATATCCAAGAGCACATCCATCACCCAAATCATCAAGCCACGCCATGTCAGCAGTGTCATGTCAAGTCGTGTCATGAGTTGTCATATGCCACATCAATATTGTGGACCATGCATATTGTAAATAAAATTTATTGTAAAGTGGAAGTCCAATGGACACACATGAATATGAAGAGTCATGTAAGTTGAAAAGTCATAAGAATTTGAACAGTCATGAGGGTAGTCAAAGAGTCACAAGCGGTAAGCATCAACCCTTGGCTATATATACCCCCTCATCGTATGAGCAAAGGAATTTTCAGCTTGGCTCCTACCACAAAGCATTAGAGATATTAGTTAGTTCTTTGAGGAGCAAGTAGTGGCTCCATTGTCTTGCTATTGGGGCTAGTAATGTACAATGTAAATATGCGTCTTGGAACTTTTTCTTAATTACATAAGCCTTAAACAAAGTCTTTTGGTAGAAATCACATGAGAAATTTTTTTTGGCTGACGTGTTTCGAACCAACAAGTGTGGTTCATCCTTAGTACCAGATGAAGAGGTAGACCAAGGCAAAGGCTTAAATATAGAGCAATGTAGAGACATAATTTCAATTTACTTGAAATTATATCTCTACATTGCTCTCTATTTAAGCCTTTGCCTTGGTCTGCCTCTTCATCTGGTCCTGAGGATGCACCAAACTTGTTTGTTCGAAACGCGTCGACCAAAAAATTTTCTCATGTGATTTCTACCAAAAGACTTTGTTTAATTCATTATGGGTCACAGAAGCTTGAATACAGAAATTACTACCCTATACATAAGCCTTTTAAGGCGAACACATTTTCATGCATGACTTATTGATATTTGTAAGACTATTTTGTGAACATTTGTATTTCATGTTTGCTTTCACATGTACTAAGATACTTGAACTATTTTAGTTATTTTAGTGCTTATATTACTGGGAATGTGATGTAATGGTTGTCACTGCTGTCTCATCCTTGTGGAATATTCTGCAACATATTAGACATACATTTCCTTGCTTATTAGTTATAATGATCGTCACATCCATTGTGGACTATTCCCTTGGATGGTAGATGAATCTTCTCTTGTTCATTGGTTTTAACGACCGTCATGTATGCTATGGACTATTTTGCTGGATGTTGGACATGAATTTTCAGTTCATGTGTGTCTCTTCCTAGGTGGTACTATTACCTCTCACTTATAGGCTCACTTTTCTCCACCCTTTTACAGTAAGAGAACCTAAACACAATTGCGTTTCACACTCACCAGCCACACTCACCTTGTTTTTCGAAGATACGATTGCATCACTCTCTTGTGCTAACAACTAGAGCCGAGGCAAATATTTAAGTATTTGGCAATGGAGCCTTCATACTGGATGAGACTCCTACACCAAACGGTGTGAGATCTGATTGGGACTTCATATTGGGGAGATCCCCTGAATGTTGGTGGGTCCAACATCGTCAAATTTTGTAGTGATAGAAGGAGGGAAACCAATATTTTATGGATGATTGTCCCACCGACCCCACTAATCCATCTTCTGGTTAAGGCAGTAACATCCACTCTCTCTCCCCTGCTCACAACTCTGAAGTTGGTAAGTCCTCACCACCGATGCCTAAAGGTGAAATCCCGTACCATCAATTTCGAGTTGTCTGCCCTATCACCCGTCAATTTACAAAATTCGTTGGATTGATTCTAGGAGTAATCTCTCTTCCATATTCTCAAAAGAAGAACAAGACAACCCCCACATGAGTGGTGGTATCGTCTATTGAAGAAGCAATTCTCGCCACTCTTGAAGAACTAGTAGAAGCTGTGGAAAGGGAAGAAGAACCTCCTCTCTTTCAAGGAGGAGAGGGAGGTAACCCTTTACTCTCGAGTTCAAATTCCAACAGGGGAAGGAGAGAGGAAGGAAACGAAGAAGAAGAGGTGGAGGAACCACCGGATTCAGATTCCAATTTAGAAGAGGAAGGCAACAAATAAGAAGACATGGCAGAGAAAAATATGGATTGGATGACTTAGGGCCCATTGGCACTTCTAGGTGTCTTGCACAAGATGTTGAGACATGTGGAGAAGCTCTTGATGAAATATGACCCTGACAAGATAGTGAAGGCTGAAGATCACTTAGACAAATTTTACCTACATCTAAAAACACTTGAGGTACGTTGCAATGATGTTTCATGTAGACTTTTCCCATGTACCTTGGATGGTAGAGCATCTGTATGGTACCACAACCTTCCTCCAAACTCCATCTAGAATTGGAGGGAATTCAAAAGAATCTTTCTTGAGAAATTTGCAGAAGATAAGAGCCTTGCCATGTTATTGAAAGAGTTCAGTAGCATTAAGATGGAGCAGAAAGAAAAGGTTAAAGATTTCAATCAAAGGTTCAATCACATCTTGAACAAGTTTTTGGACAAAAAAAGACCTCATGACTCCATCACCTGTTGAAAATAGCAACAAAAAATGTTAAAAATGACATCTAGAAATTCCAATTTAACTTGTCCTTGAATAAACTGTGAATTAATTTGTAATTCTTTTCTCATAGCAACTTGTAATGTTTACGTAAGTTAAGTTGACTTAGTTAGCTTAGGAAATTCGATTTGGAAGTCTATCTGAAGTCATGTAAGTGTGATCCTTAACTTTTAGGGGTCCAGATTGAGTTTATTTGAGTTGTAATTAGATAACTCAGTTTGGCTGAGTTATAGTTAGTTAAACTAGATGTACTGTTGGAGGAACTAGTAGAGGTCTAGTAGTGAGTTGGTGCACTGGTGCATCCTCAGTGCTACTCTAGCTAATTGGAGATTCACTCAAGAATAACTCATGCATTTCAGTTTAGAGGAAGACCCAGTTGAGATTAGAGTGCAGGGACAATGTACTATCAGTTGTATAATTTTCCGAGTTGTACAGATGGTGCATGCAATCAGTTGAGGACCTAAGTTTGAATTATGAAGTTATGGAAGAAGGATTTCCTTATTAAATAGAGGATAATTTCTCTAGGAATTCGACAAGGAACTAGGGGCTTGGAGAGCAGCAGAATGGGCTAAGGTTTGGCTTGATCTAGCTTGTGCACAGAGAGTTGATCATACTTGTGCAAAAATTGTTCTAGTGAGAATAAGCATTGCATTTTCATCTTGGATTTCTCGTTAATGAAATATAGATAGTAGGGGTTTTGTGTTGTGTCTTTCCCCAGATAAATATTGTGTTATGTGCCATTGATTATCTTCCTCTTACTGATTATTGTTTTCATTGATAATTGTTTTCCATTATTTGATTGTAGAGTAGATTCTTATCTTGTGTTTTAGGAAATTACATGAGCTGCTGAATCTACAAGAAAATCTACATGGTATCAGAGCTGAAGAAAATATATAAGAGAAGAATTTGAATTTTTCCTTGTAGATTGATGGAGCTCTAGTTTAGGGCAGATCCAGAAGACCCTATGTATAGACTTCTTAATGGAGCTAGAAGGTTTCTAGTGGGCAGATTGAGGAGCAAGAATTTTATGGGCAGCAAGTTTGCAGAGTAGATCTAAGAAATTTTGTTGAAATTTTTTAAAAACAAATAGCAAATCTAGATTCCTTGGGTTCAAAAAAAAAATTCATCCGAATCAGAGTTCGGAAGAGAGAGATATCGCCGATTTAAAATCAACTATTTTTTAGAAAATTTTGTGACGACGTAACATATGAAACTAATTGGTGTGCAAGCCAAGAACTTGTATGCTCTTGATATACAAGATGCATGCAAACCCTTGAGGAGAAAGGTAAAGGTTGGAGACTTGGTGGTTGAGAGGGAGAGTGAATTACCTCTCAACATGTAGCCTTAGAAGAAGCCTCAAAAGCAGTGTTAGACAATTGTGGAGTAGACACAATTGGAGAAGCAGAGAGGAGACCGAGTGGAGGCATCCACTCATGCAGAGACCTCCAGTAGGGGGAAATTTTTAGCCAAGTGGCTAGAGGGAGCACATGCAACCATACCTCCAAGTGTGAGGTGGGGCGATGTGAAGTGATAGTCCTAAGAGGGCTAAAATTGGGCAGGGTCCATTGAGAGGTTTTATCTCATGGATCTTACCTTGCTACAAGAGCCCAAAGTACATAGTAGCAGGAGGAATCAATGGCGATTGATGCTGTCAGAGATCAAAGTGGCAAAGTCTAGAGTATTCAGATATTGAAGAGCACAGAGAAGGGTTGACAATAGTGTAGAAAGAAATAGTCAGCAGAAGTGTAAAGGTTTTAGTCGATAGAGGTAGTAGCAGTCAGAGGCTTTGGTGACAGATGTATCATACTGATTAAGGTTGGATGCTTTTTTTTCTTTTTCTTTTTTTAGTTTCAGGAGTTGTTGTACCAACAACACTAGAGAGAAGTTTTGCATGCAGAACATTCCAAAGGTTTTGTATCAGGATAGAGTTGAATTCCTTTCTTTTTGAGAGGGAGTGTTGAAAATAGAAACAAGAAATCTTAAAAATAACATCTAGAAATTCCAATTTAATTTGTCCTTGAATTAAATTGTGAATTAATTTGTAATATTTTTCTCATAGAAAATTGTAGTATTTTTCCCTAAACATCCAAAAACCTAACCCTAGCAGATGAAACGCCAAACTGTGGGTCCCGTTTGGGTAAATTGGTACATCAACTTCCTGGGGTCGTAACTTTGGCATACGATCTCTGTTTGATGTGCACAATGTCTCCTTAGAAAGATCTATCTGAGAACTACAACTTTGGGAAGAGCAACATTAGTCCTTGGACCCATGTTGCTCCCAGTTTTCTCAAAAAACGTCGTTTAGGGCCTCAAAATAGCTCTGGAAGTTTAGGACCCAAAAAACTGCTAAAAATAGTAAACTGTGCTACAATTAAGGAAACTGAAAAGTTGAAAGAAACAATGGTGGGGGTCCAAGTGGACTTGGCGGGTGGCCACCAATATCCACATGGATTAGAAGTCTATCTGAATGAGTGTGATCCCTAACTTTTAGGGGTCCATATTGATTTTTTTTGAGTTGTAATTAGATAACTCAGTTTGACTGAGTTATTGTCAGTTAAACTAGTTCTAACTGTTGGAGGAACTAGTAGAGGTCTAGTAGTGAGTTGGTGCACTGGTGCATCCTCAATTCTACTCTAGCTATCTGGAGATTTACTCAAGAATAACTCATGCATGTCAGTTAAGAGGAATACCTAGTTAATATTAGAGTGTAGGGACATTGTACTATCAATTGTATATTTTTCTAGGTTGTACAGATGGTGCAAGCAATCAATTGAGGACCTTGGTTTGGATTGTGTAGTTACGGAAGAAGCATTTTCTTATTAAATAGAGGCTAATTACTCTAGGAATTGCGTAAGGAAATAGGGGCTTGGAGAGAAATAGAATAGGTTAAGGTTTGGCCTGAGCTAGCTTGTGAGTAGAGAGTTGATCATACTTGTGCAGGAATTGTTTTAGTGAGAACAAGCATTGTATTTTCATCTTGGATTTCTGATTAATGAAATATATGTAGTAGGGGTTTTGATATGTGGCTTTCCCCAGATAAATATTGTGTTATGTGCCATTGATTATCTTCCTCTTGCTGATTATTGTTTTCATCGATCATTGGTTTTTGTTTTTTGAAGGTAGATTAGATTCTTGTCTTGTGTTTTAGGAAATTACACAAGTTAGTGAATCTACAAGAAAATCTACATCACCATTGACTACTATACTTTTTCCTTTCCAACAAGGATTGCACAGTTTGTAAAGCGAATTGCGAGACCAACATTAACAAAAATCTATGAAGAGTCTATTGTCATAGAGAAAGACCTGTGCGTTATTGGAGTCATCAGAGATGATGAACCCACAAAGGACTCCAAAGACACAGGTAAGAGGTATCAGGCCTCTATGAGAAAGGCTAAGGAAAAAGAACAAAATGATCTTGAAAGCTTTACTTAGCTTGTCAAGTCCCTAACCACCTAAATGGTTGAAATTAAACAAAGGAAAAGCGAGACTACTGTGAGCAGCAGACCCCCCAAGTTCATTTCTAGAAGGAATGCAGCTTTCAACAATAGCAACAATTAGCAAACAAAATTTACGCAGAGTTCCAATGTGGTGTTGAACATTGAAAAAATTGGCATGGACTCATACTGCACGTTTCATCATTTGGAAAAGACGCGGCCATAGTGGAACTAGCTCACAAGCAGAATTGCTACACAGTTTGTGGACACAGTCATGGTTGACGATTACGATGAGTCCGATCAAGAGGAGGAAGTAGTTGTTGCAGTAAATGAAGCTGCAAGCACTGGGCATGAAGTAAACATATATCATTGTGTTCTCGTAGCCCATAAAAGTACTTCCAATAAGGAACCTCCGAATGTTGGTCCCTCCCAAAAGAAGAGTAACCAATACAACTTGAGAAGTTAAAGGCAAACCATTGTGATTGAGGTGCCAAAACAAAAATTCAAAGAAAATATGTTAAGAAAAGTAAGTCCTCTTGCTAACTCAGCACAAAACACTCACAACAAGCCCAAGAAAATAGTTCGAATGAAAAGTGTTTCCGCTAGTAGTAAATATAAAACCATTCCACCGAAAACCATAGACCTAGTTCCACCCCCAGACACCTCGGTCAGTCTTCTCACTGTAGATTACAATATTGTAGAAGATACGAAGAAGGTTCATGCAAACATCTCCTTGTTTGAACTTACCAAGATCATGAGCCAACAAGACATCCTTTTGCGGTCACTTGAGCAAACTTCTACTGGTAATTCTACCTCTTCAGACAAGGGATATAGTAAGTCTCCTGACACTCTCACATCTATACTCAATGCACTCCACTTGGAGGCAAACACACTATGCCCACCATTTCTATTAATGTTTGAAATCTTTAACTTCAATATATGTAATTGCTTGGTTGATTCCAATGCATCGGTAAATGTCACGCCACTATACGTGGCCAAGAAGATTAATGCTCAATGGGATAGGACAGATGCACATATCATTCAACTAGACAAGACTTGTGTTCCAACAATAAGTGAACTCAAGGATTTCATCATCTGGTTATCAGCTGACAAACAAATTCATCAATGCATCAACATTGTAATTGTGGAAATTTCAGAAGCATACAAGGTATTTCTAAACAGAGATTGGTCAAGCAAGCTGCAAGGATACTTCACCATAGACTGGTCACAATTATGGCCTCTGTACAGAGGCAGGAATAATTAGATTTGGCTAGAGTCAAAGAGATACATGAAGCACACAGTGACTCCCTTGAATGGGCACAACAAGCCGCTGGATTTCACAAAACTTGTTTTTGGCAATTGTTTTCTGGAAACACAGTTGGGATGTTATCTTGCAGAGCCATCCCTAGTCCCACCAAACACACAATTGGACTTCCTTCCATGTCCAATTGGAGATAATGAAATTTGTACAACTAGTAGTAGTAGCAGTAGTAATACTAGTGCAGTAAGCACTCCTTGTACATATGATATGTGGACAATGTACTTTGATGGATCCAAGACACAGGAGGGCTCTTGACCTGGTTGTGTTTTAATAGATCTGTTGCAGAGAAAACATTTAATATCTAGTCACTTGGAATTTGAGTGCATGAACAACACTACAGAGTATGCAACACTCGTCTTGGGATTACAGAAAGCCATTGGCCTCAATTTTGTTGTCTTGAAAGTGGTAGGTGACTTTGAAATTGTCATATATTAGGTACGTAACACTATACATTGTGTGTCACCTCGTCTTACGAGTTATCAATAAGAGGTATGATGACTCATCTCTCACTTCCAAGCATTTAATATTATTTCATTACCAAGAATGTGTAATGCATCTGTGATGCATTAGCAAATGCAACTGCTAGGATGTTACCTTTAAGGGACGACTTTTCTGTTGAATTTTTATATAAACCATCTATCCCAAATAATATAACTAACTTATGTGTTTTTTTATGACAACCAACAGATACTGTACTTTATGGCCCACGTTGACATATTCAAAGACGCAACAATTGATGAGGATGGGCACGAGTAGAGACTGCAGTACACAACTAGTGCAAGCAAAGGCAACCTCATCCCTAAGGGTGTGGTATCACTGGAAAAGTTGTATGATCTACAGAACCGCTTCTAGGGACCTGTGAATTCCAAGACCTAGAGTACTACATTGTTGCATGAGAAAATAAATTTAGGAACTAAGAAAGATATGAAGTATGTTAATCTCGATACTTGCTGCACACCACAAGAGCGGCAAGCCTTTATTTGCCTATTCAAGCAGTACCTTGATGTCTTTGCATGGATGTCTAATGATCTCAAGACATATGACACACAAATAATCCAGCATGTGATACCAATCAAGGAAGGGTCCAAGCCTTTTAAGTAGAAATTAAGAAAAGTTCATCCAACGCTTGAGCCCCTCATACAAAAGGAATTGAGAAAACTATTGGATGCTCGGATCATGTACAAGGTGCAACATTCAACGTGGGTACCTAACTTAGTCCCTGTGAAAAAAAAGTTTGGGGAGATCTGCCTGTGTGTAGATTTCTGTAATCCCAACCACGCCTCGGACAAGGAAAATTACCTAGTTCCATCCATGGAGTAGATATTGCAAACAATATATGGGTTCAAAATGTTCTCTTTGCTCGATTTATTTTTGGGTTACAACTAGGTTTTGGTAGCAGATCCTAATAGATTAAAAAATACATTCCGTACAAACTGGGGCACGTTTGCATTTTGATGAATGTCATTTGGGTTGGTCAATGCTAGTGTAACATTCCAATGTGCAATTACATTACCATCCACAGGCTTATTAGAGAGAGCATTGTGGTCTACCTCGATGATGTGGTAGTATTTTCCAAATAGAGGTTAGACCACCTGCGCCCTTTGAAGAAGATTTTTGAGCGGTGCCGAAAATACGGGATATCCTTGAATCCCAAGAAGATTATATTTGCAGTGTCTAAGGGTAACCTTCTTGGAAACATCATTACTAAAAGTGGGATCAAGGTAGATTTGGATAGGGTTTAGACCATCACGCAGATTCCCCACCCAGTGAACAAAAATTCCATGCAGTCTTTCATGGGAAAGATTAACTTCCTTAGAAAGTTCATGTCTGACTATGCTTAGATTGTTAAACCAATACAGGAGATGATCAAGAAAGACACAACCTATAAATGGGATAAAAGGGAAAAGGAGGCGTTCGCCATATTAAGCAAGCTATAGCAGAAGCACGTGCGTTGTACAACTTAGACGTCAGTAAAGACTTCTTTCTCTACACTTTTGCTTCTGACATCTCTCTTGCTGCTATCCTCACTCAGAAGGATGAGTTAAAAAACGAACGACTTATCTCTTCATGAGTGCAAGCCTGCAAGGACTAGAGCTCAATTACCCTATCATGGAAAAACAAGCTTATGCAATGTACAAGGCGGTAAAACACTTCAAACCCTATATGTTGAAAAACTATTGTATTATCTTTGTTCCACACCCAATAGTCAGATGACTTCTTCTTCAACAAGAGTTGTGTGAAAGAAGGGAGAACTGGATGACCAAATTACAGGAATATGATCTTGACATCAAGCTAGTTCACACCATCAAGGGTCATGGTCTTTACATGTTAGCAGCAGAAGAAATCAATGCAAAAGAGGAAGAAGAGGAGCTCACAGGATGGGAGCAAGAGATTGAAATGTACAACGTTGAGCGAGCCTCCCTCACTTTGGATAGAAACTTTTGGTATGTTGATGTGTGCCAATACCTTGAGCATGGAATCATGCCCTCTCACTTCTCTATGGGATAGAAGAGGGCACTCTGACTTAAAGCATTGTCATATTAGTTGGTGCATGGGGTGCTATTCAAGAAGCACCACAATGGGATATTTCTCAGGTGTCTGGAGGCATATGATTCAGACAAGGTTTTATGTGATCTCCATGATGGACCAGTGGGGGACACTTCACAGGCAATGTTACAGCACACAAGGTCATGGGGTTCGGTTTCTACTGGTCAACATTATTCAAGGATGTTCATGCCTATGCCCGCATGTGTGTGGTCTTTCAGATGTGTGCAGGCAAAAATTAGAAGTCAACAGCCCTGTTGCAGCCTGTTGTAGTAGAAGAACCATTTCAACAGTGGGGCTTAGATATCATTGCAGAAATTTTCCCACTCTTGAAAGCAAAACCACTATATCCTAACTGCTACAAATTATTTTATGTGGTGGACGAAGGCAGTTCCGTTGAAACAAGTGAACAATTAGGAAGTCATCAACTTTCTGTAGCAGAATATCATCTCCATGTTCAACGTTCCTACGTCACTTGTTTTTGAAAATGAAACATATTTTTCCTTGTTAAATCTTTATGATTTTTCATTTGAAAATGCTATCATCTTGAAACATTTTGCTAATTACTACCCACAGGGGAATGGTTTTACTGAATCCATGAATAAAAATCTCATATGTATCATAAAAAAGACCATATTCTCTAAGTAGCAAAATTAGCACTCCACTTTGGTGAATGCCTTATGGGCTGACTGAGTCACGCCTAAGCCTTCTTTGAATACCTCCCCTTACTTCCTCGTGCATGGAAAAGAAGCCATCCTCCCGCTGAACATCTACTTGCCCGCTCTCCAACTGTCCCAAGAATCCCAAGGCAAGCCATGTCTTTTAGTTCAACATAGGATGGACACTTTGCACAAGCTATAGGAAGAAATGTTAAAAGCAAAAGAAAAATGTACTCTTCATCATAGTCGTATCAAGAGATGGTTTGATAGAAATTTTGCAAAAAATAATATCTTTAGTGTGGGTGACTTAGTCTTGAAGTGGGACAAAGCCCATAAGGACAAAGGAAAACATATTGAGTTTTAGTCTCTGTGGACTGGTCCCTACACAGTCCACAAAAATCTTGGCCAACACACATATCGTATTCAATCACTTAACAGGAAGATTGACTCTCTCCCTGTCAGTGACCAACACTTAAAGCAATATTTTTAATGAAAATTTGGGGTTGCGCCCCGCACTGTGTACATAGCCCTTTGTTAGTTTTTGTTTATGTTTTGTTCAGTTTGTGTTGTTTGTCATGTAAATAAGTGTTGTGCCTTACTGCATTGTGGCTTCCAAATATGTGTGTGGCTAAAGTTAAAAGATTCTAGTGACAGAAAATATATCCATTTGTAAGGAGAGTTTTGGTCCAACCATGAACCTATGTCCAGTCTGGAAAGCTCATGCATATACTCAGTTTTCTGCTTTGGTGTTTTCATGCTTATCCAACTAGTAGAAATGGAGAAGGGGAAAATCTAAGCGAACAAACCTAAATCAGAGGTCTTTATATGCTTCTTTGAAGGAGGAACCTCTCCCACCATCAATAAGTTGGGATCCCTCTTCCGCCCAAAAATAAATAAGTTTTGATGCATAATTCTTTTTAAATAAATAAATAAAGGGTAAGGAAGAGAAAGGCTTCATGCACAGAGAGGTGAAGCACTCAACTCCACATGGGTACTGTCCAAGCTAGCTGGCAGTGGAGAAATCCTTGTGTTCCTACGTGACTCTGTCAGGGTACTGTCCAGGTCCACTCGTAGTGGAGAAACACCAGAGATGAAAAACTATACTCTGAAAATCTTAAGCTTGTGAGTTAAACTAACTTTACCGATTCAAAACACTGTGATCTTGTTGAATCTTATGTTGTGTTAAAATGAGAAGTTACACAGGGGACCATGTATGCCCATGGGGTAAGTGGGGAAGCCAAATTAGTCTGTGCGATGCATCAATCCTCTCTAAAGGACCAAGGCCCTGCATAGAAGAAAATAACCAAGATAGAGAAGTTGGAATTCAACCAGTGTGTTGCCAAGTGTTTTAGCAGCTGCAACACCCTTCAAAATTTTGGCTTGCACTCAAATTTTAGAGCCTTCCTTGGTCTTTCCCTTGATTGTTGCAAACACTTAAGCTCATTTCATGAGCTTTCCTAAAGTCCTCTAACCCCTTTTGCTTGTTGGATCAGTTGTTGTATTTTGGCATGTGTGACTATTATGTCATGTTTGTGAACCTTTTCTGGTGGTTTCGAAGGTTGGTAATTGTGTATACGAGTTTTCCTATCTATGTAAACACTTGTCACACTCATACAAAAAGTCTTGAGCACTGTCGCACAAGTGTTGTCACGGTCGTCCTAAAGTCTATCTCAAGTACCACACTTTTTGCTTCTTGTTATGAGACAGTCACACAAAGGGAATTAATTTCTTGTTGCTCCAATGGTCTATGTTATCATGCCATTGAAGTATGATGTGTGTGATCACAAGTTCAAGTTCATCGCAAGTCTATCTCCCTCCCGCACTTAGCCACTTTTATGAAAATCTTCCCGATCGGAAAACCCACCTGTACCAGACCCTGATTGAACTACACACTACGCAGTCTCAACCCTCAATGGTGTGACCTTGCTACCTGGAACTGCACAGTGTGAAATCACTATCCTCCAGGGAAATTGCATTGCGCAAATCCAGAGCCTAGTAGCCTTCCTTGACCTCCAGAATTGCGTAGAAATTCCTCCTAATTTGACCTGAACTATGCACTTCACGCTTCTAGTCCTCAATCAATTTCCCTTTCCTGTTGGAACCCCACAATGCATAGAGAACCCAGCCTCCTTGGCCTCCAGAACTACGTAGAGGTGTCCCCTAGTGTCCTCCCTCAGATGGAGCTCACTGGCCTCAAGAACTACGGAGATTTTCCTCTATGTCTCTCTACTTCCTAGTCCTCCTTGCCTTTGAAAACTATGTAGATTTGTCTCCCAAGGTCCCATCCCGCATTAGCTGGTGTTTGTCTGAACTACACAATCTTGATTCTCAATGGCCACTACGTATTTTTTCTCCCCAGTGAGGACTATTATCAAAATTTCTTGAATCAAGCCTGAGCTGCACTCTATGAAGTCCCAATGATCAACCTCTCTCCCTGTCACCTGGAACTACACAATGCATAGTTACTGGGCCCTCTCTCCCAGCCTGTCATTGGTCCCAGGCTTAGTTCGTGGATAATATGCATCATCTTAGACTAGGGATTTTTTGGATTTATGTTGTCTTGTTATGAGTGAATTGCAGGAACAGGTACACTGTCAAATCATGGCGAGATGATGAAGAAGGAGAAGAAGGAGGAAGCATGCCTAAAGACTCACTTGTATCTGAATGGATGAATCGACCTATCAAGAGCAACCAAAAGGAATACAAGTGTGCAACCACCTTCCAAGAGCAAAGATCATTGAAGACCTTGCATCATCAATCTATGCGGAGGAAAAGAGAAAGCATATCCAAGAAGACATCCATCACTCAGTAACAATAGCAACTTGACATTTCCACATCATCGAGCCAGGCCATGTCAGCAGTGTCATGTCAAGTCGTTTCATGAGTTTTCATATGCCATATCACTATTGTGGGCCATGTATATCGTAAATCAAATGTATTGTAAAGTGGAAGTCCAATGGACACACATGAATATGAAGAGTCATGCAAGTTGAAAAGTCATAGGAATTTGAAGAACCAGGAGGGTAGTCAAAGAGTCACAAGGGGTAAGCATCACCCCTTGGCTATATATACCCCCTCATTGTATGAGCAAAGGACTTTTCACCTTGGCTCTTCCTACAAAGCATTAGAGAGAATAATTAGTTCTTTGAGGAGCGACGAGTGGCTCCAATGTCCCACTATTGGGGCTAGTGATGTACAATGTAAATATGTGTCTTGGAACTTTTTCTTAATTACAAAAGAATTTTCAGGCTAGCACGTTTTCATGCATGAAAACATTTGTATTTCATGTTTTATTTCACAGTTACTAAGATAGTTGAACTATTTCAGTTATTTTTGTGCTTATCTTGTTGGGAATGTGTTGTAATGGTTGTCACTGTTGTCTCATCCTTGTGGACTATTCCATGGGATACTAGATAGACATTTCCTTGCTTATCAGTTATAACGACCATCACATCCATTGTGGACTATTTTGTTGGATGGTAGACGAATCTTATCTTGTTCATTGGTCTTAGAGGCTCACTTTTCTCCCCCCTTTTGTAGTAAGATAATCTAGACACAGTTGTGTTGCACACTCATTAGGCACACTCACCTTGATTTTTGAAGATACCATTGCATCAGTCTCTTGTGTTGACAGCTTGAGTTGAGGATAATATTTAAGTATTTGGTAACCGAGCCTTCATATCAGATGGGACTCCTACACCAAACAGTGTGAGGTCTGATTGGGACTACATATTGGGGAGATCCCCTGAATGTTGGTGGGTCAAGCACCGTCAACAAGAACCAAGAGAAGTAGGAAAAGACACAAATGATATTTATGATGGAAGGACAAAACTCATAATTCTTTGTTGGTTGAATGTCTAAAGCACAATGTATTGAGTGTAAATCAAATGGTTGGTCAAGAGTAGGATATCACACTTCATTCTAAAGGATGTGAAATAATAAAAGTAGGTTCATGAAGATCAGTAAAAAATGCAATCAAGTCTCCTAACAATGTATATGTCCTTAATAAAATTAAAATAAATAAAAACTGCTCTATGGGAGTAATATCATTAACAATTCATCAGTAAAAGAAAAATATAAGATAAATGGGAGATTGTAGAACCTTTGGCCTCATTAAGAAGATGGAAATTTTTGAGAGTGAGCTGTAAGAGAAGGATGATGGAATGGAAAGTTTGCATGATATGATTTAGCAACTAAAAGTAAAAACAAATCTTTCCCATTGATGTCAAAGGGGGAGAACATTTAGGCATAAGGGGATATAGCAAATAGGGGAAGCAGTTGAAGTCACTAAGAGAAGTTGCAAATAGAGAAAGAGTTGCAAACACTAAGAAACGTTGCATATAGAAGAAGGGTTATAGATAAGGAGAAGTGCAAGTTTAGAGGGAACATCCATTTTCTGTTGATATCAAAGGGGAGAAGTTGTAGGCACAAGGAGAATTACAAAAAGGGGGAGTTTTTTAGTATTATTGCAGAATTGAATAAGGGTTTCCATCAACGAAAAGGGGGAGAATATTTAAACATAAGGAGAGATAGAAAATAGGGGAAGCAATTGAAGTCACTAAAATAAGTTGCAAATAGAGCAAGAGTGAAAAGACTGAGAAAATTTTCATACAAAAAGAAGAGTTATAGATAAGGAGGAGCACAAGTTTAGGGGAAGCATCCCTTTTCTGTTGATGTCAAAGGGGAGAAGTTGTAGGCACAAGGAAAATTAAAAAAAAGGGGAGTTTTTTAGTATTCTTGCATAATTGAATAAGGGTTTCCATCAATGAGAAAGGGGGAGATGTTGGAAATATTGGTTTCATTTATGTCAAATAGAGGGGAAGACTATTTATGTCCAAGACAAAGATTGGAAAATGAAGATTATTGAAAATATGGTTTTTGGACTTTTGATGCCCCATTTGTATACCATATATTTGAAGGAAATTTTACTCCAATTATGTAGCTCAAATAGGTGCATATAATACATGGTTGGAAAGCTTATTATAAGACCTTTCTAGCAGTATATGGCACTCCCTCTAATTCCATGGGGATGATGAGATATGAAAGATTTCATTAGGATGGCCTAACCAAGGTATAAGGAGCTCAACCCAACTAGTTTTACAAGTCAACCCCATAAATGAGCATACAAACACTATAAATAAATGGAATATGAATGCATTTTGAATATAATCCAAGTAAGAATAGAAATGAGGTCGTCAGAGGATCTGAGGAATATTTTTTGCGGAAATTTCTAGAGTTTAAAGGTTGAAGAAAAATGTGATTTATGGAGTTGTTGACACAGGCGTTTGGTTGACATACTACATGTTGTGGTTGCAAAAGACTTCGATGGATTGACTACTTTTTCGTCATTGGTTATATATTATATGCAAAAATCATTGTAAATTCATGTTTACCTCATTAAATTATTAAGCCTTCATATGCAATCAAACTCTTCATTGTGTCTTTCAATATATGTATAACATTTAAAAGATATATTACATGGGTTTTAATGGAATGGAATCATTATAATGTACATAATTCCATTACTATATATTGGTTTTTCTTTATATATTGTTACAATAAAATATGCGTCACCTTATACCAATTAAAATACAATGGTTAATTTATATATATATTAATAATTGATATTATATGTAATTATAATATTACACTATAAATATTTGTATATACATCATGAAATATATATGGAAACTCATATTTTGCATTAATATATATTACAAAAAGTATTTACCAAAATTAATTAAATGCATATACAATTTAGGTTAATTACATGTTTTGAGATTTCCATGGAGACGAACCACATTCTGAAAGTGAAGAAGGAAATTGAAGTAGATAGAGTCAAGTATCAAAACGATTTACATTATATATCATTAGAGGGCTATTAGAGAGGCAATGCAAGAAAGGCAATAATAATTGATGTGTGAGAGCAATATAGATCAAGCAATCTACGTGGCAACTCCAGGAGTCACGGCCCAAAAATATGTCAAAACCTGGTCAAATCCTGAAAGACCAAAAAGCTAAAAAAGTCAAGGAATAATTATAGGAGGAACTATCAAACACTCAAATGAAAATGATCCAAATGGATCCAATAACACTCTCTAAGTCTTGAAAACTCTTAAAATCATACCAAATATCAAAATCATCGTATGCCAAGAGCCCTTATCATGGCGGAAAAACACTATCGGGAGGCAAAAACCAGAGAAAAAACGTGAAAATAGTGAAAAAAACAGAGTATCAGAGGTGGAGCAGGTGAATGCATAGTAGCCGTCAAATCTGGCTGATCAACGGTCTAGATCTGATCGACAACCGCAATCAGCACAGAAAATCAACGGATATCAGCATAGACCACATGACACTTGCGACGAAAACTGATGGAGTCAACTAGGACCGTCGATCAAGCACACAGATTGACGGCCCACATTGCATCGTAGGATCGCTATCGGGGATTACAAGAGCGCTTACAATGGCGAGGGGTTATCACGATATGAAATTGTGATCAATCACATCGGAGCAACACCATGGAGCGGGACCGATACACATGTATATGTGTGATCCAATGAATTGGACCCGACGGTTTTATCAATATTATTCCATAAAATTTGATATCCCCAGCAAAGCCATTTTTAATGTATTTTCACGATTTTCGTTTATTAAACAAAATGCGAAGGATGAAGGCTGATGCGATAAGCCGGACCCGAAAGGGTTCCTTAAGCTATTATATATTGTTTCAAGTTCGGAGAAAAGCCATTTCTAATGTATTTTCATAGTTTTAATGCATTTTAAAAATACAAAGGGGCAGGGCATTGCAACATGCGATGGCGACTTACAGGCGGACTCGATAAGGATAGACCATATTTAAGGACTTTTTGAAGTTCGAATTGAACTGTGTTTTGGCGGAATTTCACAGTCGTGAATGCATTTTCCTGTGTAAAACAAAAAACAATCGCGTTTAGGATTCTGAAGGATTTCAAGGGCCCGAGGCACTCATACGCTCATAATAGGTGGCTACCTCCTCTTTAGGCATTATGCAATGATTGTGTAACGCCAAAAGAGGGATTAAAAGTGGACAAAGGTCGGGGAGATAGAAACCCGAGAAGGAGAAACACAACCCAGATTGGCTTTAAAGCCACAGACAGAGAGAAAATAGGATAGGTAGTATTGAAGGCCGTGTCGAGATAGAGCTAGGACATAGATAGAGAGTGTTGAGGGAGTCTCTGTACTCAGAGAAAGCTTGAGAGGTTCAAGCAAAGCTCTTGTTGCTGCATCTGTTGTGTGTGAGGCTCAAAGTGAGTTCACTGTTGTAAAAACTCTGCTTGAAGACATAATAGAGAGGCCACCACTGAAGGCTGAACCAAGAGATGTAGCCTAGGAGTATTGGGTGAACTCCTCATTAAATTTGTTGTGTTATGTGTTGTCTATTATGTTTTGTTTACTGCTTCATTGTCTGTGTATTTCGCAATCTTATCGATCCATTGCATAAAATAACATAGACAAATCCATGCACATGAGTCTGTAATACCTTATTAATTGTCTTAGATCTCATTATCAGATCAAGTGGTATCATATCTTTAGGGTTACTAAGGTTAGACAAGCTTGTGCTGAATTGGTGAATGATAACTAGGTCAAAGCTCAAATTAGGAGAAGGAGAACTGGTTGAAATTAACCCGGAAATTGGTAGAGTCTATCCTGGGAGGAAAATGGCAGAAGAAAATCCCTTAGAATTAGACTCTTAGTTCATGGACAGTTTCATGACCATGAGAGCCATCGTAGAAGAAATGTATAGAGAATTTAAGAAGTCGAAGTGAAGATTCTTTAGCTTCCAAACAAGACAAAGGAATAGAGGAATCTCTTCTAGATGGCCATTCTGAAGGCAAAAGGAAAGGAAAAGAGGCTCCTTTATCCACACCTCCTGATAGCCCTGAAAATAAAAAGAAGAAAAGATATCTGATTAAATTAGATGTTAAATTTGATTTGCCAATATATGATGGAGAATTAAATGCAGAGAAGCTAGATAATTGGATTAGACAGATTGAGTGTATTTTAGGGTGTAAAATATTGATTCAAACAGGAGTAAAATTCAGCTGGCCAGCCTATGCCTTGGAGGAACTGTCTTGGTATGGTGGGAAGGCAGGACACAAGCTGACTTGAAGAAGCATAGTAAAATTCTTTCTGTTTGGAGTGAATTTGTGTCTGTAATTAATAAAAAATTCTATCCACTAGCTTATATGTAGCAAGCTATGATGAGTTGGCAAACTCTTCACCAATTAAAAGGGAAAAGTGTACAAAGCTACACCTAAGAATTTAGAAAAAGAACTTTGATTCTAGGCATTTCTTTAGACTTACCTGAAACTTTGCTGAAGTATATACGTGGTCTACGCAGCTATTTGAGGCACACCATTCTCATGTTTAACCCTACTAGCATAGATGAGGTATCTGTTCAGGCTACCCATCTAGAGGCTAGAGGCAAGAATGTGAACCCAGAGATTGGGGGATCATCAAAACCCACTGCAAGCAAGAACAAGGAAAAGAGGAAGCAGAAATGGAAAGCGAGGAAGGAAAATTTTGTACAAAAGGCCAAACCTTCATGCACTCACTGCAAGAAGGATGGACATGATGATGAACATTGTTGGTCTTCGCATCTGGAGCTGAAACCCAAGAAGTTCGATGGTAAAAAGAAGAAGACTGCTGCTGTTATACAGAAATATTTGGGGTCAAACTCAGGTGATGAAGCAACAATCACAACCACAAGTATAGAAGGTAAAAATTCTGAAGCATCTACTAGTAAAAATTCTGAAGCATCTACTAGTAAAAATTTTGATAGTGGCTCACAAGTAAACCTAATTTATGAAGCAATTGTAAAGAAATTAGGACTACTAACCACACCTCACAAGAAGCCATATCCATTAGGTTGGGTATGTGATAAAGCAAAGCTACAAGTGACTAGACAATGTAAACTTAGGTTTTCTTTTGGGTCAACATTTGTAGATGAGGTTGAGTTAGATATCATTCCCTTGGATATATGTGTAATTGTTTTAGGAAGTCCTTACTTGTATGATAGAAAAGCCATTTTCTATAGAGCTGAAAATAAGTATCAACTCGTTAAAGATGGAATCGAACATATTGTAAGAGCTTATAAACTCAAGAATAGTTATACTCTCATAAACTCAAGGTAGATGAAAAGAATTGTAAATTCATGCAAGTGATTTTTACTGATAGTTATAAAGCAAAAGATACCTGATAAAACCAATGTATTTGAAGGTTGTGATGCTAAACAACAAGCTGATTTAGAAAAGTTGTTTCAGAATATGATATCTTATTTCAAGAACCAAAAGGTCTGCCACCCAAAAGTGAAATTGTACATGATATTAATTTGCAGCAAGATGCTTCATTGCCTAACATCGAAATGTACAGGTTATCCGCTTTAGAGAATGCATAAATAAAGAAGCAGGTACAGGAGATGCTTGAGAAAGGGTTCATAAGACCAAGCACATCACTGTGTGGATCTCCAATCGTGTTGGTGAGAAAGAAAGATGGTTCGTGGAGGATGTGCATTGATTACCGAACACTGAATAAAATAACGATCAAGAATCGTTATCCCCTTCCTCGCATTGATGATCTACTAGATCAATTGAAGGAAGCTATTTACTTTTCCAAGCTGGACCTACGTAGCGGTTACCATCAGGGCAGAGTAGAAAAGCAAGATGCATGGAATACTACTTTCAAAACAAAGCAAGGGATGTATGAATGGCTAGTTATGCCTTTTTGCTTAACTAATGCTCCCGCCACTTTCATGAGAGTTATGAATGATGTACTCAGGCCTTTTATTGATGATTTTGTAATTGTATATTTGGATGACATTCCTTTTTTCAGTAAAACATGGGAAGAACATTTGAAGCATGTAAGGTAAACTCTATATGTTTTGAAAAAGGAAAATCTCTATGTTAAATTATCAAAATGTGAATTTGTTAAAACATCTTTGAATTATTTGGGTCATATTGTAGGGGGTGGTGAATTGAAGATATATACTTCTAAGGTTGCAGTCATTGTAAACTGGCCTAAACCCAAGTCTGCTACAGAAGCAAGAAGCTTCCTAGGAGCAACACAATATTGGAGAAAGTTTATTGCTAATTTTTCCTTAATTGTAGCTCCCTTACATGCTTTAATAGGATTGAACAAGGTGTTTAAGTGGGAAGGAAAACAGAAGAAAGCGTTTGACACCTTGAAAGAAAAAATTAGTACAACACCAATACTAGCATTGCCAAATATTCAACAACCATTTGAGATCGAAACCGATCCCAGTGACTATGCCATGGGAGCAGTGTTGATGCAACATGGTAAACCCATATGCTACCATTCTGAGACTTTTAATTCTGCAGTAGTTAATT
>APFE031153492.1:0-15324 GCA_000404065.3 Pinus taeda | reverse complement strand
TTTTTTTTTTTGTAGGCAAAGGTGGTGCTTCTCTATTTTCTATTAATATATCAGAAAAGTTACAGCAAAATTAGTGGACCTACAACCCGCCCACCAAGGGGAAACCGGGCATAGGAGCCACCTAAAGTTTTTAACTCCATACCAGTAAAAATAGTCCCGGAATCTCTTTTTCCTAGCTAAATAAACATTGCAGTCCATTCCAGATCTACTAGTGTAGATATTCATGAAGAAACTATTCACTGTCAAAAAAGAAAAGCTGCCTAAAGTATCTAAAAATCGCAAAATCGACATCGAGAAAACAAGGACCATAGTTACTCAACAGCATTTGCCAAGATGGGGGAGTCCTCCCTGGAACTCCTCTGGAGACTGGCCTTAAGCATCTGCTGAATCTCTTCCATCTGCTTCCCTTGCATGTCCATAGAGATTTGCAGGACCCGTAGATCGCGTCGTAAATTCGGAATTCCCTGAGTCATTTCCGCCATTTCAAATGCCACCTGTTCTAAGGCTTTGGCCAGCAGCCTTTTCATTACCCAGTACATATCAAGGGACTGCTTGAACAAAGACATCCTCCCTCTAGTGTTGCCAGGATCCTGAACCAGCAGCTCCCAATCTTCCATTTTCGACTCCGATTGGGCCTGTATCGCCTCGTCCTTTATATTCTGAATAATGCGACGGATCTTCGGGTTGGTATTTTGCATATAGGCCCGTTCAGCATGCTGGATTTTGTGTTCCACAGTTCGTCTGGCCTTTCTGCCAGGACGGCTGCTGGGTTCTGGTATGTCCTTCTTACTGCCTCGAGTATTGCCAGTACCGGGGCCCAAACCACAAAAGGGAGCAGGCTCGCAGTTGTCAAGATTAACCCGCCTGCGACGACCTCGCGCTGGAATTCTGCGACCACGCCGGCTCCTGTGACTGACCCCCATAGCGTACCGTTCCCACTCATCTGCGTTCATACTCGGACTATCACTATCTTCTTCAACAGAAGTGTCCGGGACCTCCAAGACGGCGTCCGGGACCTCCTCCTTCGCAATTCCTTTATCCTTCGTAGCGATCACTCTGGACCGCGCCACTTCCTCCTCTTTAGCAAGTCTAGCTCTCTTTCTCGTTTCCATTCTGTCTCTCACCGGATGCCGCACAGGATACTTGCAGGGGACCTTCAAAGAACTAGGGGCGCCTTCCGCACTAGTGCTGCTAATTGAAATGCTCTGAGGGTGAGGGCAAGGCAAACGGGTTTTTAAGGAGACCCATCTCCGATACCAGCTATCCACCCCTCTGACCAAATCTTGCCAGTTGTTCCCTAAAGCATGGCAGTTTCTATCCACCGTCCTTTTAGTCTTATTACTAATTACATTCTCTGACATGTACTCGCCATTGCCTTGCCAGATCCGTGCCGCCATTGGGTTGAGGTAAGGCAGTGAATTCTCCTCAGATCTCGAGTCGGCTTGATGAGATCGCCCACGTCTTTTGCCTATCACATCGCCCTGATCTTTCTGACGATCCTTAACCATCTGACCTAGCTTCTGTCCTTCCCCAGAGCTCCGCACGAGCGGTATCATTCTCCCGCTATTCCTGGTCATTATAAGCCTTCCTGAAAAGGACTCAGCATGTCCCTCCGACCTTCCAACTCATCATTCTCCACTCCTCTATCTGAAGCGTGGTCATGATCCGCTTTGATGATGGACGCCAGGTCAGACCATTCCTGTTGCCTGCTGACCGCCCTCCATTGGGTATCCACCGAGCTACCATGGCCTCTGCATCCCCAATTCGCCAAGTAGTCTACGACCTGGTTCCCTTTCCGCCTCACATGGCCGATCACTGAGTACTCTATGCGAGGTAAGAGACCAGCTATTTCCTGGACAATCCCTGCTGAACGCCAACTGTTCGAAACTTTTTCCCAGTTCCTACCATTACAGAGTTTTTTCAACATTTCTACCGCTATTTGAGAGTCTCCCGTTATTTCCAGGTTGGAATAACCGTTTCTGACCGCAATTTGAAGTCCTTGGTGCAGAGCCCAAAATTCTGCTTCATTGTTAGTCATTCCCCCCCCCATTTAGCAAAAATCTATCGCACCTGGTTGTTACTGTCTCTGAAGATACCTCCGAAGCCAGCGTCGCCCGGGTTCCCCTTTGAGGCGCCATCAAAATTCAATTTAATGAAATTTTCTTTAGGATAATAGAATTTATCCGGGCTGTTAGCTCGCATCGAATGAGGAGAATTTTGCTTATGAAACACCATTTCAAATTTTAAATTTAGTCGTTTCAGGATTTCTTCCTCCATCGGATTAGCTTTCCAATCTTCTCCATCCCACTTATCTGCAAGGATTGTTTCTCGGAGGGTCTTAATAGTTTTGCCCCAAATGACTTCCGGCTCCATGGCAGAGTTTTGAAATATCCTGCGATTCCTCTCCTTCCAAATCATCCAGAGGGAGAATCCAGAGATGAGTTCCCAGGCGCGCCGAACCACTTGACATTGAAAGGCTTCTGTATTCCATTGAAAGACAACATCCTTGAATTCACAGGGGGCATTTTCAGGCTTTCCAAAGGTTCTTTTGGCTCTTATCCACAGGGTCTTAGCAAAGGGGCAGTGGAGAAGCAGATGATCTCTGGTTTCTTCCTCCAATTTACACAGGCAGCATCTCGAAGGGCCAATAAAACCTTTTTTTTGAATTCGGTCCCAGGTGAGGATTTTGTTTTTTGATGCCAACCAAATGAATATGGAAACTTTAGGCCACCAATTCCTTTCCCAGACTATTCTCCAGTCTGGGGTTGAGTCGTTGCCAGGCTGATCTGAGGTGAGGAAGTAAGCTTCCTTTGTAGTGAAAGAACCCTTCATGGAGTTTCCCCATCTGAGAATATCACTACCAGTGCGGGTTCTAATCTTGCGAGACGCCATCTCCTTCTTGAAAGTAATTTTCTGCTCCAGACTAAACTCCCCTTCCCATTCCTCCAGATCCACCCAAGTCCTCCACTTTTCCTCTGGGTGATTTGCTTTCCAGTAATCTCTGACTAAAGGTCTGTTTCTTCCAATTCTGTCACGAACCTGCTGAAGGGCTTGAATGGTGCTCAACCGAGCCTTCTGTTGCCATTTGTCCTCCCAGAAGTGAACTTCCTCTCCGCCTCTAATTTCCCAGAAGGTATGTTTTTCTACGAAATCCCTGTTCAACCGAGCCAGGTCCTAGACCGAAGATCCTCTAGGAGTATTCTTTTGCTTAAGGATTTCTACTGTTGACTTCGGCATACTGTATTTGGCTCTCCATATAATTTTCCACAGGTCATTGCCTCCCCCAAGCCATCTCCACCAGAGCTTAGCTCCCAGGACCTTATTGAGAGTCTCAGGGTCACGCAGCCCCAGACCCCCTTTCTCTTTTCTTTCCGTTAATTGACCCCAGGAGACTAGAGCCCATTTCTTCTTCTGATCCACTCCTCTCCATATAAAATTCCTTATAATCTCCCTAATCTTTGCACAAATACCTATAGGAGCTGCCATTATTGAAAGAGGGTAAACAGGTATAGCTTGGAGGACAGATTTAGCTAAAACTATGCGACTAGCTATATTTAAAGATCTGAATGCCCAATTTGCCACCTTAGTGCTCAACTTATCCAGAATTCCTTGCCAATTCTTCATCTTTTTGGATGAAAAGTCCAAAATGTTGCCCAGGTATTTGGTAGGAAGCTCCCCCTGCCGAAAACCCAAGAGTCTTGTGAGGTGCGCTTTGACTTGCTCCATAGAGTTGAATATGAATACCCGAGACTTGTCTTTATTTATTTCCAAGCCAGAAGCCTCCGCAAAAATATCCAAAATTTTTTGGAGATGTTTTACCTCTTTAACCGTTGGTTCGCCAAACAACATAATATCATCAACAAATTGTTGATGGGTAAGACAGAGATTATGACCCCAAAGCTTAAGACCTTTGATTTTACCTGTTTCTCTTTCTTTCTTAATAAATCTCCCCAGACCTTCAGCAGCTAGAATGAACAGGAAGGGGGATAGAGGGTCCTCCTGACGGAGACCTCTGGAGGCAGATAAAGGTTTCGAGGGAATCCCGTTCACCAGAATGGAAAAATTAGGGGATGAAATCAGATTGAGAATCCAATAAATCCATCTCCTACAGAAACCAAAGCTTTCTAGGACCTTGCTCAAATAGTTCCAGTTTAAGCGATCATAAGCTTTTGACAGATCTAGTTTAATCATCATCCCCTTTTGATGCTTGATTTTTAAGGAGTGAATGACTTCTTGCGTTACCACCAGACCATCCAGGATCTGCCTTCCCTCAACAAAACCAGTTTGTTCAGCAGAAATTAACTTGTCCAGCATAGGTTTTAACCGTTTAGCCATCATAGCAGTTATAATCTTGTAAATAACATTACACAATGCTATGGGCCTAAAGCCATTAGGATCTTCCCGGTTATCATTTTTAGGGATTAAAGCATAGAAAGTGGAGTTAAGTGCAGGCCATACCTTTTGATTCATCCTGGATTCTTCAACCATCTATAGGATCTCTTTTCCCAGGAAGTGCCAACCAGCTTGGAAGAAGTCAACTGTAAATCCATCAGGGCTAGGAGCAGTACCTTTTTTCATTGCTTTTACCATTTCCTCAATCTCTTCAAGGGTGGCAGCTCTCATAAGCGCTTTATTTTGATCTTCAGAGACTAAACAAGGGATGGAAGAGAAAATCTCCTAGATTTCCTGCATTCTATCGGCTTGAGGTTCCTTTAAGATTTCCTTGTGATGATCAATCAAGACCTGTTCAATTTCAGCTTGCTCAATCACTCTGTTTCCATTCCTATCTTTGATTGATAAAATCCTATTTCTCTGTCTGTGCTTAATCATAGCTTGATGAAAGAACTTAGTGTTTCTTTCTCCCTCCCTTAACCACTTTATTCTCGATTTCTGTCGCCACAGGATTTCCTCTTGCTTCCTTCTTTCTTCAAGTTGTCCAAGAATTGATCCTTCCTTGCTGATGCTTTCCTCTGTTCTGCCTTCCAAAATCATTTTCTGTTGTATAGATTCCATTTCTTTTTCCAGATTTTGTTTGTCCTCCATAATATTACCAAATTCCTGCTTGTTCCAACTTTTAATTTTCTCTTTCAGTTCTTTAAGTTTGAGTTGGAACAAGCACATTTTCCCTTTGCTCTGAATCGTGCTTTGACACCACCATTCTTCCAATTTTTTGATAAATGATGGGTCTCTTAGCCAGAAGGACTCAAACCGAAAGGGTCGTTTTCCATGGCGAACTTTGATGTCCACTTCAAGTTTGATTGGCCAGTGGTCTGACCCCAGCGAAGGCAAAATCTGGGCTTCGACAAAAATATCTTTATTCATGATACTTTCAGAAACAAGGAAACGGTCAAGCCTGGAGGCAATTTGATTCTTTCCTCCCCTCCTGTTATTCCAGGTACAAATCCCATTTATAGTCTGAATGTCTACAAGCCTGAGATCATCAATCAGGGCATTAAATCTTTCCATAAGGTTGTCCGTCTTCCTGATTCCACCTTTCTTCTCCTCCAGAGATCTAATTAGGTTAAAGTCACCCCCAATTATCCAGTCAACATCTGGATATAACCTACGAATGCTCTGAATATTATTGAGGAAATTTTCTTTTTCTCCAGGAGAGGAGGGTCCATACACTCCTGAGATAACAACCTGCTCTCTCGTTCCAACTATTCTACCAAGGCCAGTAAGGATTCTACTCATACTGGTCCAACTACCTAAGATAATATCATCCGGGTTCCACAAAATTGCAATACCCCCTGTAGATCCAATGGCATCCTGTCCCATAACTTCATAGTGCATTTTATTCCTGACTATAAGCTCTTCAATCTGTTGTACCGAGATTTTTGTCTCCTGCAGAATCATAACACTTGGCTTTTCTTTTTTCAGCTTTTCTCTTAAGTACCTCTGTTTACCCTTACTATTCAGACCCCTAATATTCCAACTGAGCACAATCATTTAAAACTTCTGGAGAGAGGGGAAGAATACCTCCGACAGAGGTATCACTTTGCCTGAGTTAATCAAGGTTTCTCCTACCGTCTGAATAGTTTCAATCAGCGGTTTTCTTCCTCTCTTCCTGCTGCTTTTGCCAGAGCCATCCATTCCCGTCTGCCCAGTCCCTTGGTCAGGTCCTGTCATCATCTGCTTCTCTGCGTTCTGCCCTTTTTTTTCCTTGTACTTCTGGAATACTTCCTTGCACAATTGTTTTTGTTGCTCAGGTATAAATCTGCTATCTAAATATTTCCATTCTTGGATTAACTGCTTCAGGATTCTTTCTTCTTCAATCTCCCCTGCAACTTGATTTTCCACCTCCATCGGGGTTTGTATTACCAGGTCTTCCTCGTTTCCTTCCTGTTGTTTTCCAGAACTGCCTCCTGGGTTTACTACCTTCTCTTTACTCACTCCTGAAGTGTCCATTGGCGAATTCTCTGGGTCCTCATCATCTTCCATATTAACTTCGTACTCTTCATCTTCATTCCGGAGAGCCTGAAACTTATTTTGGCTGATTAAGCTACCCTCCTTTTCTTGGGGATGAGGTTTAGTTTTTTCTTGGTTTTGTCTCCTTCTTCTTGTAACCTGTTGAAAACCTTTTTCCATCTCTTCCATTTTCCCCGTGGTTTTCTGCTGCTCCTCTTGGCTTCTTCTCTGTTCATCCTCTTTGTTCAATGGGCATTGTCTAACGAGGTGCCCATATTCATGGCACTTCCGACACCTATAAGGGATATGTTCATAATCTACTGGTTGCTCCCACACTTCGTCATGATATTCCACCTCCACATGGTCTGGGAGGGGTTCGGCTAGGTTCACATACACACAGATCCTTGCACATGAGTTATACTTACCTCTCCGGGTAGCTTCTGCCGCTTTGACGAAACTTCCAATCGAGTTCCCTATTCCTTCCAGAATTTCCGGGTCCCAGAATTCATCAGGTAATCCAAACAGCCTAACCCAGAGAGGGGCTTCCAGCAGCTTTTCTTTTTCTGGGTTATATCTCTCCTCCCAGAATTTCATAAATAAGCCCGCATTATTCATGAAATACGGTCCTCCTTCAAAGATCCTGTTTCTGTCCTCCAGGTTTGTGAAGATGGCTGTGAAAGACCCTTGGGCTCCCAGTTTTAGATCAATGTGACCCCTTGGTTTCCACTTTTGATCAATCCATCTGTACAGCTCTTTCTCCGGTGGCCAGTATCCTATAAATTTGCAGATCAGGGCGTGATCTTTCATGTAGCTGTTGTATTCCTCCAACTTGTTATTGGGGATAACATATCTGGGCCTCTTCTGAGCACAAGGTAGGCACTTTCCTTTCATCTTTTTCTGCCAAAGGTTACCCATGACAGGAGCATTGTTTTCCTGGTGATTCTGCTGGAATCCACTCATGCTATTCTCTCCCGTCACTACATTCTTGAAGGAGGGGATCTCTCCCCTCCCCGAGGTGTTTTCCATTCCCTCTCAGCCCCTATCGCAATAAAAGTATTCTGTCAAAAGCAGAGAAGATGCTTCTTACCTGATGGGCTGAACTCCTGCTGCGCTATACTCTGCCCCGATCTGTCTGCTGCACAACTTTCGTCCTCATACAGCGCTGGCCTGCACCGTCAGCGATACATCCGCGGTCTGAAACCCTAGCAGACTCGCCTCCTATCCTTCCGTTTTTTCCTGAAAATTAGTTAACTTTCAATTAGGAATATCTCCATGATTATAGATACCATTTGGATGATTTTTTTTTTAAATATATTAAATTTAAGGAGAAATTAGATTTATAGTTGTTTTTATTCAAATTTGTACAAAAGGTTATAAA
Organism: Pinus taeda; assembly: GCA_000404065.3. NCBI lineage: Eukaryota > Viridiplantae > Streptophyta > Pinopsida > Pinales > Pinaceae > Pinus > Pinus taeda. Next base: position 7,538 of record APFE031153492.1, on the reverse strand, counting down.
ATTTTATCTGAAAAATGTTGCATGGCTTTTCCTATTTTTTTTTCTTTTAAAATCAAATAAGTCCAAAAATATCAGGGTTAGATCTAGTTTAAAAAAATGTAGAAGATATAAGAATAAATATATAATAACTCAATAACAAATAGGATTAGTGAATTCTCAAAGGGAAAGGAGAAACACTACGAATTTCTCCCCATTTGAATAACTAGTTTTGTTTGCCGAAAACATACAAAATATAAAGGGATTGTTGTCCCACATGTCCTGCTTCAAAATCATCCAAACAATGGATAGAACAAGAAGCTTCCCTAGACATAATACAATTCATTCCTTTCATTCAATGAAATTAGTAAATATGGAAACATTCCTTATGACCTTCACATGTGGATACAGGTTGTAGATCCACTCCAACAACAAGAAATCTTGCTCCTACTTTGAGATCTCCCTCGAACTCCATGAGCCAAACACCTACACACGTGCACGAACAAATAAGGACATGCATTTTCCTCCAAAAAAGGAAAGTTAGGATGCAAAATGATCTAATATCAACAATTTTATCATTACCTTATAGAAAAACATCATTTAGAGGGGGAAACAAAATTGGAACACATCAATACAACAATAAAATTATACCTCTTGGTGTAGAGTGATATCCTTCAATCCCTTGCCCTTTGTCCTCCCTTGGCTTAATAAAAAATTGGGCTCATTCACGAAGTGTGAAAAGACTTTTTGTTGATATTTCTCCAGTGTTACACTGTTTGTATTACTTTCTCCTCTCATCCATCCCTTAGTGAGTCTCATTACAATGGACATTCCTAGACCTAAGGTGTGTAGTTAGGAACTTAGGGCCAAGTGAAGTTAGGATTTATGTCATGTAAATTAGGTATATAAAGCTCATGGATAGGCTTGATGGAATGTGAAGCAATAAATTACAAATTATGTATAAGTTTCATGCTCAATTATGAGATTTTCCCCACTCATTATGAATTTTCTTCTCAATTATAAGTTCTTCTTAATTATGAAATAATTTAATTTCATAGTTATGAAGTTGTAACAAAAGAATTACTCAATTATGTAATTTCATCCCTATGAAATATAATAACTTCATTGTAAGACCCATATGAGCAAATACACGGGTGAAAGGGGATGTAATTCAGCTGGAAATTGAGGTAAGGTGAACTATGGTTTCTCTCATTGAAACGAAGTAGAAAATATGGATATAACATAGATTTTGTTGAAAACTTAGAAAATGATTTTCCCTCACTAACTTTTCTCATAAGCTCACTTTTACAAATAAATTACTTTATAAAGTGAGTTTCTTTTATAAAATATTTTGGAATCACTTTTACAATGAATTTTCTTTATAAATGAGAGTCGCATGCAAACAGAACTTTAAAAAATAAATTATTTTACATCGATTCACTTTTATAATGCACTTGTGAAATACAATTGACAATAATGTTATTAAATAACTAAACTTTACACGACTTTTTTCAAAAATAATTTTTAAAAGAGATTTAAACTCAAAGCATCCTACTAGATAAACTAGCTTTTAACCAACTGAACTAGTGCAAAAGACATAATACTAGTAATGGCGTAGGATGAATTTGTTGTTGATGATGATGATGTTAGAGCTCTACCTCCAAATAAGCCCTTATAAAATAGAAGGTTTTCATCCAAAAGCAAACAACAATTTCAAAATAATGCAAAATCTCAACATCAATGGGGTTAGACCTCCATTAGTTTACCGAAGAAATGCATTTTTTCTCTCTATTACTCATTTTCCAAGATCACATGTAAAGCACATAACAAAAAGCATATGCAACCAAGAATACACTTTCCACTCTATTTTTAATTTTCCAAGGACACATAGAGCATAGGGAAAAGAGAATACACATACTAGAAAGAGTAACAAACTAAGAATATGAATAGAAAACTAAAATATGAACTTTGTAAAAACAAAATTAAAAAATAACGTATTTGGAATGTATACCTTTGAATCTGATGAACAATATTGTATATTAAGCAAGCATACACCTTTATGGATGAAATAAAAGATGCTCTTAACTAAGAACACTACTATGGATGCAATGGAATTTTTTGTGTATGCTACAAATGTATAGAAATAACATATCCTATAAATGTGGCAACATGGGAGAAAAACCTTCATTAACAACAAGATAAACTCTTCAAATGTGCTCTAATACTATGTTTGGAAAAAATTGGTATTTCATATAAGACAAAAACCTTAAGTAACAACTTACACAACCAAATTAGAGATCATAACACCAACACTTTTACATGGTTAGAACCATTTATGAGGGAAATAGTCCATGTCCCCAGCCAACGTGGCCACTTGAGGTAATTGTATTGACGCAATTTTTTTTTTTTTACAAAAGAGAGTTCTCAAAATCAATCATTATTTATGACACTTCATTCTCTTTAAAAAAATATCATTGACCACTCAGGTTCAAAGCCATAAATAAATAGTCATTAACATCAAGGAGAATATGAATCATCTAATCACTTTTTTTCTAGAACATATTGTGAATATTATATTACAATGTAACTAATGCATGCTACATAAGCACACTAAGAAAAACACTCTTACCTAATAGAAACATTAGACCAAGTTGAACTTAACTAACTCCTAAGTATTGAAATATCCTAACAGGCATAACACCCCTATCTAACATCCTCCATTAGGCAAGATTTTTAGATAGATATATGCAACTATAGCTAGTCAGTCTCACAACTTGGTGTAACATAACAATTTTGTAGCCTTATCCCATGAGGAGTAATCTAGAGGTAATGTTGGGGGAGGGGTTGGACCTTCATTCCTTGTAGTATATTTTGGCTAGAAGAGGCCACATGTAGTGGCATGTGAGCTCCAAAAAGGTTTGAGCCATGCAGATACTTGTTATGGGTCAATGGATGCCAATAGACATGATAATTGTATGGACTAGGTTAGTATATTGCTCATCTATATATTTTTCATTATATGTGACTTCACAATGTGTGTGCGTGTGTGTGTTGTATACATATATAATTATATGTTGTTTGTAGTTTTTACACCTAGATAGCACACCCACGATCCTGCAGATACATTAGTGTTAGTTTCTACCATTAATTTAACAACAGGTGTGACCTTATTTGATGTATTTCACACTCATGTATGGTGAATTAAAATGATCTCTCCTTGTGAAATTTTTCATATGTTGTTAGGCCATAATATAGATGCTTTTACTTTGAATATGATTTTAGTTTGAATATATAATTGTGACATTCATTTAATGTTTCTATAGATTTTTATGCCAATGGAAAGGAGTCATGTCCACTTGGCATGGGCATATCACCCCCTTTTAGGTATCATGTTTCAAATTAAATCTTGTTCAAATGTAAATTTTGTTATCTTATTTTGGTTACCTAATTAGAATATTATGAACTTGTTTATAGGTGAACATGTTGTATTATAGGTTTATAGTATCACCCTCATACCCTTCACCACCACCCATTATATGCCCATCATTTTTCCCAAGCTATAGGGAAAGTCAAGCCTTTGGCCACCTTACCCTATCTATTGGGATATCCCTTTCTTCCCCTAGGGTACTTCCAGCTTTGATACAAACTATGGGGGTTTATCACCACCCACTCCCATCACTTTTTCCATCACATCCATCCACAATGGTGGCTTCCATACATCATCCAATAGTCCCAAACTATTATAGTGACCAATATTTATTTTTCCATGATTTCTCCACCTCATTCCCATGCACCCCATTGAGCATAATCTCATGATGAAAAGAGTGAATGTGACCAAATATGTTGCCTCTGAGAAAGTTGTGTATACTAATTCTCCACCTACTCATAAATCTCCATCATTGCCTAAGACATTCATAATTAAATTATTCATTGATAAGAAAATTATGTGTCATAAATGGAATTTTTTTAATGATTTTTTTGTTTTAATTCCATGGTTTTATTCTTGTAATTATTGCAGGGTGGTATAACACCAATATTAAGGTCATAGTGGAGGGTAACACCCACACAACTCATTGTATCATCTATGGTGAGTTTTCTTGGCCTCAATTATAAAATTATCATTTTGTAGGTGTAGTAATTCATTGTGAAAAAAACCTTATGAGAATGTTTTTTCTTTATATCAGCTCCGCAAATAAGCCACATGTAAATAAGGAAAAACTTGAGCTCCTTCTTATAGTAATAGAATAAAGATCAAATTCCAAGATGAAGTTGATAGTGGTGAGGATGGGAATGGCCAATGAGTGCCAATTTATATCTAGGGAACCATATGCCACACTTCCATATTTGGGCACAAGGTTTTGTTTGTAGATTGGGCCTGTTGCACCATTTCGTTCACAATGTGTCATTGAGATAATTTTAAATAGAAACACACATTCCATGGCACATGTTCTCTTAATTGAAGATTTCGTTTATTTTATATTGAAGTCTTATATTTCCTATTTGAATTTGCATGTATGTTAATTTAAAATTTTGAAATTTCTATGCGTATACTTGGATATAGTAACATTTTTTCCACATGTTATATGGACACAAGACATTATTGATGAATGCATTCCAATTGGAGGACTATCACCATTTAATCCTACACTCATAAGGACTAGAACATTTATATAACTATGGGTTCCACTCTAAAGTTAAACATTTTTCAATAATGGGACCTAATTATACTTAGAATTACATTTAGCAAGGCCCTCACTACCAAGCTCTCACCCATGCCCAGTAGGAGGCAAAGTCTTTCTTGACCATCTTTAGTTGTTGTACCACTCATGTAGTGAAGGAATCCATTAAATCTATTGAAGATGAAGCTTGCTTGAAATCGAGTTTTCTCCATAACAAGTGAATGAGAAGGTTGGATTGTGGGTTTTAGGTACAAGCACCTCTAGACCCCACTTAATCTTATCATGAAAATTTTATTAATGTTTACATTACCTGAAAATATTGAGAAATATTGGTGAATACTTTCATTTGGGAAACTATAAATTTATTTACTAATATAAAATTCATTATTGATATTATTCAATTCCCAACTTGTCTTCTCAGATTGAATCTTGGGTAGGATATGGTCTCCTTCCATTATTCCAAATTTTATATATTCATCTCACATTCCCCAATGTACTCTCACATTTACTTGGGAGAAGACATGGTCCTCTCCAACTAATTATCAATACATATATATTCATCTCACATTCACAAATGAACTCTCACATTTACTTGGGAGAAGACATGGTCCTCATTTCACATTCCTAAATGTACTCTCACATTTACTTGGGAGAAGACATGGTCCTCTTCCATTAATTACCAAATTTTATATTCATATCACATTTCCAAATGTACTCTCATATTTACTTGGAAGAAGAGAAGTCAACTATAAGGATGGAGGAGAAGTTAATGACATTAATGAGAGGTGGTTGAGGTGGAAAAGAGAGGGAGGGTATAAAAAGGGAAGGAGGAAGGGAGAAAAGGGCATGTGGGGGGTCTTGCTTTGATTTTGGGTTGGCTGTGATTTTAGGATTGTTGTGATTTCGAAGACCTAAAGAACCTGTGGAGGTTTCTTGGGTTTGTTAAGAGGAGGGAAATATTGTTTATCTTGGTCTGGATTATTCATTTTGGACACACTACATCTGGTTGGACTTGGGCTCGGAGGACTAGGGAACTTGTGGAGGTTTCCTAGGCTAGGAATTATTTCCTAGTTGGCTGGGAGGTAAATCTAGTTGGATTAGTCAAGAGGAGCATTTCAGTAGAAGCAACAACTCAAGGGCATCTCCACCAACCACTGGTACAGGTATTCCTCTATGCATGGATTACTCATGTAAATTATTGAAATGAAAGATTCACTATAAGTTATAGGGATTATAATGTAAATGGTAAAATTTTCATTATTTAAAAGTCTTGTAAGAAACTAAATTATTGCATCTTATTGCATTTAAATTCCAATGAAAATAGATTTGTTAGAAGACCCTAGGATAGGGCCTTACACTCGTGTAGTGAAGGTATCCATTAAATCTATTGAAGATGAAGCTTGCTTGAAATCAAGTTTTCACCATAAAAAGTGACTAAGAAGGTTGGATTGTGGGTTTTAGATACAAGCACCTCTAGACCTGTGATACCATGTAGTTGAAGACTCTAGACTTGTATTGGTAGGTTAAACCAGATACGGGTAAACTCTTGATTGAAAGGAGGAATATCAAGGCATTCTACTCCAACCATGGGTCAAAATATTATATTGCAAAGTCTCTACTCAAGTGATAAAGAAGGTGGACATTGAACCTCTAGGACCCGAGGCTACCTTTGTGTAGGTTACTGAATCTCATGACAATACTCCTCCATTTTAGGTCTTTCCCTACACAATTTGTTGTGTCCTTTTTCTAGTTTTCTTACGTTGTAAAGCACTTCTCCTCTCATTAGGAACATAGACTATTAAAACTTTTTTCCTATAATATAGAATTTCCTGGTTCTAAATCTCCTAGTCATGATTTTTGGAATAGTCCAGCATCACTCAAATGATATAGATGAAACAACTTTTCTTCTCTTATTTCTTAGATTGCCTTAGTGGTAGAAAAGTAACACAACATATATAATATTTAGTTTTTCTCAATCAATACAAAAATCTCTCTACTTAGTTCTCCTTATAAATTATCTGAAATTTATTGTATTGGAACTCATAAACATGTCATCCAACTTCAAGAAGTTAACAAGTTCATAAAAAAGTCATTTTATATAACTTTTTTAATGAAATCAATTTTTTTAAAATAACCATTACAAATACCAATATATAAGCTTATATATACAAATACCAATATATAAACTTATATATACAAATACCAATATATAAACTTATATACACTTAAAAATAAGTTAAATTCATTTATAGATTTAATAGTGATAGAAACCATCCAACTGTATAATTAACAAAAATTTTAAAATAAAAATGAAAGAAAAAAAATACCAAATCATTATTAAAATTGGTTAATTAAATTTTTTTCCAGCTGTGCCCTTCCGCTTCCAAATGAATCTGACTTTTGTTTATTCCATCATTATTTCAGCATCGACGGTTAAAAATAATTCTAAACAATACTATCATGTCTTTAGCGATGTTTGTTTGTTTGTTTTTTCCGATTAAAATATGGATTGAATATTATGGGAATTTCTAAAATTATATAATTTAAAAAAAAAATCAAATTTGTTGAGGAAAATTAATCATATTATAAATATTTCAAAAATTTATTAATTTTAAAATAAAAAATTAAAAAAAAAATCAAATTGTTATAAGGAAAAAATTAATCTATATTATTAAATATTTTGAAATTTATAATTTAAAATAAAAATTTAAAAAATTATATTTATTTTTAATATTTAAAATGAACTTCTTAAAAATGTTTCACACAAAATGAAATAATATGACTTAGCTACAAAGGAAGTGACTAAACCATATTTTTATATTTTACATTTAGAAGATTATAATATTTATTTCTTAATTAAAACTCATATATAGAGGTAAATAT
>APFE031153491.1:0-10048 GCA_000404065.3 Pinus taeda | reverse complement strand
AAGCCAAAAATTTGATTAGTTTTAAGTCCTAGGAAAAATTAATTCTCCAAATTAAAAAATTCATGGGTTCTAGAAGAATTAATTTTTGGAGGTCTCGGGCCAAGGGAATATTGAAAATCTCAAAAAAAATTGGACCCTTGGGCCTTAGTAGTTAAGTCAAAGTCAATTTATTGAGAAAATCAACTCAAAATAATTAATTTTGAGTTGATCAAAATTCAATTAAATGAAAAATTCGAATTTCCTCAAAAATAAAATAATTTCGAAGGAGGAAATTAAAATATAATTAAATATTTTTCAACGGTCGAGATTACTTTGATGGGAATCAAGCCAACTAGCCGTTGGAGAATTAATCTATAAATTAAAGGTCAGTTGTCATTCAATTCATACGGTCTTTTAAATCGTGTATTAGCTTTCGAAGCTCTCTAGTACTCTATCTTGGAATAATACAAATGAAGTCTTTGGGGTTTTACTTGATGGTGGTGTTCCTCCCCAGCATTTTATGGTAATCTTGTTCTTATTATTCTGCTAGTAATTATTTCAATAAATTGTTGATTAATAGCTCTTATAGAGTAATCTATTGCATAGGTACCTTGCTTAGGTTACTAGATTTAGGATAAGAATTTTAATTGGATTGAATTGGCAGGTATCTTTAATTCTTGAAAATTTTATTTTTACCTTATTTCTCTATTGATTTAACAATTTAACTTTAAGCGTGCAAAAACCTTTCGGATTTAAAATTTGGGTGTTTGGAGAAGTCCTCGGTTGAACCAGTTGACTCCTAAAGCATAAGATCCGAAGAGTTTGTTTGATTGAAACCCCAGGATTTATCTAACGAAGCTTCTCTTGCAAGGTTTTCTAGGCTAGTATCTCTTTTAAAATTATTTATCTCTTAACAACTTGTGCTAAATAGCTAGATCTGGCTAGAAAGAGCCTTAGATCTACAGATCTTGGAGCAGAGTTGGACTCATACTCCTCGGATCTGATAGATCTATAAATTATTTGTATAGATCTGTTATTTTAATTTATTTGTGTAGATCTGTAATTTTGTAACATAGTTTTGAATTTTAACACTTGGGTTTTTGGGATTTTCTCTATTTTTGTACATATAGGGTATTTGGTTTTTCTCTTTTCGCTTGTGTAGGAATAGATCTGAGAAATTAGCAAAGGAAATCTTCAGATCTGAGCCAAATCTAGACCCTGCAGGGCATGATCTGGGCTCAAAGATTCTTTGCAGGGATTACGCAATTAGATCTTTCATTGAAGCATTCAGATCTGGGGTTTTGATAATAATTATTAGAGAACGATTGAAGGAAAAAATATCTCAGCTGATAATTCAAAAAAAATGGGCAAAATTTTGAATTGTTTAAGGCTTGTGACAACCCTCATTCACGTCTCTATAGCTTCTCCTTTCCTCCAGGCCTCTACTGCCTCCTTCATTTCCTTAGACCTCTGCTCCCTCTTCTTTATCCATTGCTCTTTACAGGAAGCCTTCCTCTGCTTTATTTCCCTGCCTGCAGCAGCCCTCTCTTCTAGTAGCCCTCTGCTCAGTTCAGCCCTTAGCTTCCTCATCCTTTCTCTCTACGTGCTATGATATATTTTTAACTCAATTTCCTCATCTTCACCTCATCTAGGTCATTTAACAAAAAATTTAATTTCTAGGTTATTGTTTCAATGAGCTTTGGATAAACTGTTTTGGTTACAAGTATCTCATACGTTTGAGGATTTCTAGGTAAAATTCAAAGCTCATCCTAAGCCTTGGGCCTCAAGGTTTTGTCTCTTAAACTCATTATTTACTCATTGTTATCCACAAGAAGGTAAATATTTCGTTACAGTGATAAATGTTGTAGCATTTTTTGGTTTTGATTAGTTAGAATAAATTAGTCCAAACGATGAAAATATTTTCCAAAAAATGTTAGGCTAGGGTATGGACAAGAAGAATACTAAATAAAAAAGTCAGGAAATATTTTAATAAATATGTCCATATCAAAGAAAATGTTAGAATAAATGCCCTAAAAAATGAAGGCAAAAATAAAATGTTAGTTTAGAGAGAAAAGCAAAAAACAAAAAATGGATCATGAAAGTGTGCAAGTCCAAGTGCCACTACTTTTTACTTTATTATGCAAAATAATGGTTGTGTGCAGCTTGTCATAAATGCCACAACCCATGATAATCAAATAGTTTAATCTTGACTAGTTCATGCTTTAAATTTCATGTTTATAGTTAGAGAATAAAGATCTAGCCAAACTGTTTAATCTTGGCAGATCAGTAGTTAGATAGAGAATAATAAGGAGCTCATCAGTTTAATCTGAGCCCATAGATGTTATAAAGTTACAATTAGATAATTTGTTTTTCAAAAGAAAAAGGAAGAAAAGAGTCTGCTAGCCTAAATGCACCCAATTAAGTAAAGAAAAAATGTTAGGATAAGTAAAGGGTAGGTAGAAGAAAGGTTGCAGAAGTACAAAGTTGATTGAAGCATAAACATATTTATCAGGCTTAATCCAATGTTTCAGTGTGCAGGAGCAGTCATGAAAGTGAAAGAATGTTGACAAATTGATTTGGTTAACTTCCCCTCATTCCATTTCACCCCCCACTACTTATTTACTAATTTCCCCCAATTTTCCCTCATTTCTTGTTAAAATACTATTTTCCCTTCATTTTCACCCTTTCCCTTGGTTTCAAATATTTTTCCTTGCAAATTACCCTCCAAACTCATTTCTCTACCCAAAAACCCCTTTTCCCTAGTGTGAAACCCATTCCCCTTTAAAGAAATCACTTTCCCCTTTTAATTTTCCTATTTTTCCTAGAAACCCATAATACCCCTATCCTAACTGTTATTCCCCCCTCTGCTTTATAAAATTAACTCCACTATAATCACGTTTTCCTGACAAAAACCCTTTTTACACATAAAACCCCTTTAGCCTAAGTTTTATGTTAACCCTGCATTACTTAACAAAACTGCGGAAATCACCATTTTCCCGACAAAACCCGTTTAACCCAACCCTGTGGTGTGGTTAAACAAACCCCGCATTTAACTCTAGGTATGGTTAATAAACCTTCCGTGGTACCTGTTTAACCTATATCCCTAATGTATTTATTCCCTGGTCCCACTTTATCAAACCCATCGCAATATGCTTAACCCCTAGGCCCCACTAATCTTCGTCGATTGTCCTCCGTGCAACTCCACTGCGCGATAGCCGTCAGATCATCCGCTCCCAGATCCAACGACCCACAACAATATCGCGCGCTCCCGATCTCCTAGCATTACCAGTGCAAGAACATGCGAAATTCGTGGTTTTGCTCAGGCCCCTGGTGGTCACGTGGCAGCTCTATGTTAACTCGCGTGCCCTCAATAAAATACAACCCCACAGCTAAAAGCAGTGTGATGGCCTTCGAAACCGCCTCCCGGCGAAGGCCGAAACCATCACTGTTCACTTATGGGTTTCCACGCCAAATTTTAAAAAAGTTTACCATTTCCCGTTTAAATGCCAAAACCCTCATTTTCGCTCTTTTTGGCCGTTTACACAGTGAAACCCGCATAACCCTTCTTGCGCCACCCAGAGCCTCTGCAACCCATTTTGACCTCCGATTACCATCCAAACACTGTCAGCACTCTGCCCACAGACCTCTCAGTTCAAATAAAACCATTATCACCTCCCTATCCGCCTGTGTTTTTCTTAACAATTGTTGTATTTCGCAAGCGATCATATAAACCCTGTTTGTTCCAAATTCACAAGGAAATCCATTCAAAAGCCTTTATTTAGAAGAAAAAGACATTTATTACAAAGCAGAAGGAAACAATTTACAAAGGTAGTAAATGATAAAACAAAGAAGAAATCCTTCACACAGAGACAGTAAATGTTAAACAAAGGAGGCAAATAAAGACATATAGTTTAAAGACAAACAGATGAAATCTACAAAAAGATGATCAATATCCAACTATCTGATACTGAGACATGTAAAAACTAAATGATTTACTGTTGAAATACATAGTAAAAACTTGAAATGTACAGTAAAGTAACAACCACAGTAAAGGATATTGTGTTAAAATTGGCAACTAGGGCCAAACGCCATGTGGATCACCTTATTTGTGTCTACTGATATTTTTCCTAGATTCCTCTCATTGAGAGGTGTAGGATTGATCGAAAGATCATCCAACTCCAATAAGTATTTATGGAGATATGAATTTATTTTGATTATGGAAAAATTGTCAAAGTCGACCAGCGACTTATGTAGGTTGAAGCCCAACAGTCATGTCTATTCAACCTCAATGTTTTGCATATAAATACAAGAAGCATTCTCCTCATTTGGACACTTCATCATCACACACATCTCTCTCTCTCCTGCGCAGAAAGAGTCTCTCTCTTTCTCACACGTGTGGTTGAAAGGAAGACGTAATAGGGCAAAGAGGACGCAGAAACAGGACAGAAAGTCATCTTTGACCAACGTTGACCAGCGTTGACCTTCCAAGAAGTGTGGATTGGGTGTGGTTGCCTCTCCTAGGTTGGCCGCAATTTTTGGCACAAAAATCGAGGTGATTTGACCTCAGGTTTGACCGGTATTGACTGCCCTAGTTTAGGGTTGCTATCAACTTCAGAAATCTGCACTTTGAATGAATTTTTGGGTCTGTTCTAGGGCTACTTCTTCAGGCTGTTCAAGGGCAAGTTGACTGGAAATTGACCAAGCATATTGGAAGTCAATTTCCACTCATTTGACTAAGTTTGACTTTGCTGATCTAGGGTTTGTTGCTGCTGATATAAAATTTCAGAAATCAGATTTTGTACTATTTCTCTCTGCTGAACTATTGAAGATAAAAGAAGATTTGATCAAAGGGTTTCCCCATATTGGGGTTTGTCCCTGGCTAGCCGCCACATCCTGTGTCTCTTGTCTTCGCTTGTTTTCTATTGATCATTTAATGTTCTATCTGCACTTTACTTTATGCACACTTGATTGCTAATCTATGGATAATATTAAAGAAAATAAGTAAACTGCTCTAAGCATAGAACGTACCATAATTTAACATATTGGCAGGTCAACAAGGTCAAAGAGTATCAGATAAAAGTGTATTAGATGAAAGGTCATAAGTAAAAATGACATCCAGCGTGAAGATCAAATAGCCAAGCAGCTTAAAGGGCAAAAGATCAAAGACCAAAGCCAGCGGAACCTAAATAACAGGGACAGCAAGCAACAGTTCAATAGTTGTCTCTATCTTCTTGCATGAAAATATTTACTTTTCCTTGAATAAATCTATTTTTGTAAAAACAGTTTAGGATATTTTCTTAGTTCTACTATTGTATAAATAATTCTCCTTACGAGTTATTATGGGTTGACCATTGAAGAAGGGTTGACCATTAAAAGAGAGTTGAACTCTTGAAGAATGATTGCACCCTTGAAGAAGGGTTGACCATTGAAGAAGGGTTGTACTCTTGAAGAAAGGTTGCACCTTGATGAAGCATTTGTAAACATTTGATGTACATAGCTTTTCTGGACCCTTAATACAAAGGAAAGGATTATGAATTCAGTTTTACACAGTTTGTGTTTCTTGTAAGTTTTTCCAGTAACACTCATTATGTTTTTCTTCATATTCTTATGTCTTACAGGGATAACTAGGTAGGAATAATTGTGTTTCACTCTATTCCTATAAGCTTCTTAAGTGATAAACTATAAAGAGAATGGATTAATGGACTGTTTGTTTAATTAATTCCCTCTGAATCAATAAATCATCAACGTCTTGTGTAAGCATAAGCATATTCTCTTGAACCTTCTAAACATAGGTCAGAGGTTTTCATACTTATGATTATTTAATTTTCTATCTCAAATTTGTGATAATCATATTATTTTTTGTTTCTGCTCACCACTATTCAAGCTATATCACTGTGTAAAATTTTATAGCAGCCCTCTGCTTTAGTATTAATATTATTCAAAAGGTTAGGCATTACAGTGTTACATCTATTTCATTCATTGGTCTTCCAAATTAAAACAAAAACTCCAAAACAATTATCTTAGATGCTCTGGCTTGATAGCTGACCATTATCAACTCAGAGGTACAACAATAAATACTTCATACAAATAGCCTACAGTAACCCTGAAAGGTCACTCAAACATATTTGGGCATTTGCTTAATAAATTTTATTATAAATCTGATATGAAAGTTGCAGAGGTCTGATCTTCTTTCAGTAATTTCTGAGGTTTGTTTTCATCTTATAGTGGCATTCTTTAAATGAGTTTAACATCAAACTACATATTGGTTATTACTCCTTATGTTTGATAGTTATTTGTGAGTAATTTGGTGGATCAACCTCATCATAAAAGTGAACTAATATACCTCATATTTAGCTACAACAATCTCATAATTGTTGACAGAACAAGTATTGCTATTTGGAAGGGGCCATATTGCCATTTGGGGCCAAAAGATTGATTGTTGATTTTGGGTAGCATCGGATGTGCTCTAGCTCCAAAATTTTGTGGAGGGGCTAGAAGACATGAGATCTCCAAAACTCAAAAATCGTTTGGAAAAATTCCACCCAGATGAGTAGTTATTAAAATAATTAATATCTTTAATGGGTTCTTAAGTATAAACTTAGGAAAATAAAAATATTAATGGGTATTAATAAGAATATGGGTGAGAAACTTCTAAGTGGCGAGGATCAAGTCTATGTTAATCTTAGCCGTTGATTAGGGACTTAATATCAGTCATTGATTCATCAAAAGGAAAAGTATAAGAGGAGGCTTGAGGTTCAGTAGGAGATACACCAAGCGATCAAAGAAGTTTGATTTTTCTGGGGCGTAGTTTGTTGAGAAAATCGAACTAGTGATCTGAGTTGCAGTAGAGGGTTAGGGATAGTTGGGGTTGGAGGATCTTCTTCGGGACCCGAATACACAGCAGAGATAAACCAAAGGAGGCAGCGCAGACGAGAGAGGTTTGGGTTGGGCCAAGAGGTCCCACACATTGCTTGACGCAGTGCCAGCGCAAGGGAAGAGTTGCCCTCTTGCAGAAATCTAAATTTAGTTGGGGAGCAACAGGATCAACCAAGAAGGCTAACATCAGAGCTCCAGGAGGCAAAGCAGAGCTGATGCAGTGTCTCAGAGTGCTCCACGTAGGCCCACGCAGCTACTGCGAAGGGGCGACGCAGCTGTAGCCGGGGATAGTCAATCCAGTTGCCGGATCGGAAGGATTTTGTCGGGCGAAGTGAGGTAATCTCACTTAGGTTTCAGCCAGTATATTTTATCTTTGTAACTGGATAGCCGAGAGGGCCACCAGAGTTGTATTAAGAACTATTGCTTAATAATTGAAAACCCTCAGAGTTGTTGCACCGGTTTTCCCGCATTGGGTTTTTCCGGGGACGTTTGTCCAAAAATAACGATGTCCCTTGTGTGTTTGTCTCGTATCTATTTCAATTTATGATTTGTATGTCGATGTAGTCTGCAGTAGTGTTTTTCATTAGTGTTTAAATAATTAGATAACTTGTTGAATGCAAAAACAAGTAGGAGATGATAAACCAGTGATTGCAGTAGGATTTTTGATGTGTAGATTCAGAAATTTTCACATGGTACCAATGCATTGCAGATCATAGGACACTGAAGACATTAGCCAGGAGATCTAGTGAATTTGCTGCAGAGAAGCAGTTGTCCCGAGTGACAGCATTGTTTCAGAGGCAGAGGAGCACCATAAGAAGTGACGCAGAGTTAGAGAAGTAATGCAAAGGCTCACGCAGTGCCTGCGTCAGCATTTCAAGTCTGTAGAAGGTGACGCAGTACCTGAGAGGAGCTCACGCAGTGACTGCGTCAGCTCTTTGGGCAAGCACAGAGCTTGAGAGGCTCAAATCAGTCAATTCTCGGGGCTGGAGGAGCAGAGCAGATTCGCTTAGTGGAGTTGGTGGGGCATTGTTGTTGTTGGTGCAAAACAGTGTCTGTGGAGACAAAACCAAGGTAGAGGGAGTCACTGCCTTGACAGATTTCTAGGCAAAGAAATCTAGATCCGGGTTGCAGCAGCAAAGGAGGATTGGAGAGGAGTGATTCGACATTTGGCCGAAGGATTTCCGTGAAGGAAATCAAGACTCAGAGGTAGTCTAGAGGAGCTTGTTCCTTAAAGGATTTCTAGCGCCGAAGAAATCCAAATCCGAGTCTTGTTGGATTAACAGCAGGAGATGGAGAAGAGAACCAGTCCTATATTTTTTAGAAGAGATGGCAATTGATGGACTAAGGGATCAGGACAGATTGGACGGAGCATCCAATTTTGTCATTTGGAAGGCAAGGATCCTAGCAGTCCTAGACAAGAATCGCATCAAGGACTATGCCTTGAAGGTAGTTGTTGTTCTAGTCGACGTTGATCCACTGTAGAAGTACGAGGAGGCCCAATCAAAGGCTAAATGCATGATTTTAGACGGGGTCAACGATCATGTGGTCCCACACATTGCTGAGAAGGACACAGCAATGTAAAAATTTCTGTTTTCCCACCCCGGTTTTCAGTTTCTCCTTATTTCTCCCATGTAGTTAAATGCCCTTTCCCATAACCATACATTCAACAAGCTGAAAAAATAAATTTGCTGAAAACACAAATTCCGGAAATTTTACAGAATGCTGGAAATTGCAGAAATAAAAATCAGCAGTAATAAACAGCCATTAAAACACTGATATTTTTGGTCAATGTGACCCTGGAAAAACCCCCTACAACTCTTGGGAAAAACCAGTGTGAGAGCTCTTCTTTATTTCTGAAAAATGTCTTTTTATAGCAAGAAAATATTCAGCAAAAATCAGCAAGCAAACTTTTACAACTTATCTCAACCTTGCTGAAAAACTGCCCTGCTGAAACTTCGTTGTTGTTACTCCGCTGCTGAAACTCCGCTACTGATACTCCGCAGCTCACTGTCCAGAAATCTCCCTTGCTCTTTTGCTCTTCTTCTCTCAATCTGCTCATGAAAGAATTGAATCGAATGTGATCTTTTCCTCATTTTCCTCCCTTAATATAACTCCAAGTGACTTTTGGGTGATCCAAGTGACTTTTGGGTGATCTCTAAATCCAATGGTTGAAATAGATTTAGATCAATGGCTGAGATTAAATGCTCATTGAAATCTCACTTTCTATTTTTTAATTCACCCCACTTTAATAAAGACCCACTTAGTCATTTATTTCCAAAGTCATTTTTCCTTTCTAATTTTTCATTGACTTTATAAAAGTCGCTTTAAAATTAGACTTAGTAACTTTATCACTTAAAGTCACTTTTAAATTAGATTTTAACTTTATAAAAACTATAAAGTCACTTTAGGAGAAAAATTAAAATCTTTTGGACACTTTTCCCTACGCCAAAGATCAAAGCCTAAGGGAACCACCTGTCCTCCGGTACCAAATTTCAACACTCCCTCTTACCGAGGAAGGTGTTCTTCACCACACCCATCTTGTCTCTGAATTAAACATGCTTGCCCCGTGGTAAGGCTTTGGTAAGAATGTCTGCTACCTGCTCATCAGTGGAAATATACTCAAGCTTCACAGCTCCCTTCTGAACATAGTCTCTGATGAAATGATATCTGATCCTGATATGCTTTGACCTGTCATGAAATACTGGATTCTCCGTGAGTTTAATGCAACTCTGATTATCACAGTAAATCACTGAAGGTCTCAACGGCTGACCAAATAAGCCAAACAACATCTTGCGAAGCCAGATGGCCTCACAACTAGCTACACTGGCTGCCATATACTCTGCTTCTGCTGAACTCAGTGCTACTGACTGCTGCTTCCAGTTGAACCATGATACTATTGCTGGACCCAACCCAAAACAGCACCCTGAAGTGCTCTTCCTATCAGAAGCACAACCTGCCCAATCAGAATCAGTGTATCCTACCAATCTCACTCCATCTCCCTGCCTGTAGTCCAGACCATAATCCAATGTCCCCTGCAAGTACCGCAAAATGTGTTTTGCAGCCACCCAGTGAACCTTCCTAGGCTCACACATAAACTGACTCATCGTGTTGACTGCAAAACAGATATCTGGTCTAGTGTTGACCAAATACATCAAGGAACCAATCAGCTGCCTGTACAATGTGGGATCCAACA
>APFE031153473.1:84483-134275 GCA_000404065.3 Pinus taeda | reverse complement strand
TATCTAAATTTGATTGACCATTCCACTTCAAATTCATCTTTTAACCATCATTCTTGGCCATTTAACCTTTATTATTCAACAATAATCCTTAGAAACTAAGTCATATGTTGTCATTTTCACTATTTTAAGCTTGGGATTAATATTTGAAATTTTATATTTAAATGACATTTTTCAGAAAAATCACTGGAAGTCGTAACAACCTGTGATTGCTTTATTGATTGACATGTTGTAGCACAGGTGGGCAAATTCGAAGACTATGGGCATAAAGTACAATGTACAAGGATGGTGAAACAACTATTCATTTTCAGTTTTGGAGAAAACAAGTGTGCAATCAAAGCTGGTCAAACCCAGCCACTTCATCACTTTTTCCTTATTTTTGTACACAAGATATTTTCTAGTTTTAGAATTTTTGCATAAATGGAGGAACAGAGCTAAATTCGACCTCCTTGGGATGTAATTAATAGAATATTGTTAGTATTAGATGGAGAAACAATAGTTGCTTTTGTTAGAGGATTCACGATAAATAACCCATATGGGAAAACTATGTTTTAGAATGGTTTTTATGAACATATGAGAAGACAGCTTGTGTATCTTTGATTCCAGACTTAATACAAATTTCTTCAACAATTTTATGTCTCAAGACTTAGTAGCTACACTCTTCTGAATCATATTTTAGTGTGCTTGTGGAGTGCTGAAGGGCCCTCATCACTTTGTTGGTACACTTTATCTTTACTCTGTTTTTCCTACTAGCTGCAAATTCGAATTTAGCAGTTAATCATTTCATGTTCAAAGTTAAAGTTATGTTAGCAGAATTATCAGTTAAAGAGAACCTGAATTTATTGTGAAGAGAGAGCCTTGTAAGAGGATTCAACTAAATCTTGATCTTGCAATTGATATTTGAATACTGCTCACATTCAACTTCTAGATTTGTTTGTTAGCTTTAATTTTGAGGAATAGTTCTAGTTTTATTTTTGAAGTGATTTAAGAATGGAGTTTTAAAGTTCAATTTTCAGTTTGGTAAATGATTCTTGTAAGAGATCTAACTAATATTGGTTTATAACACTGCTTATGTTATTCACTGTGTCATTTAAATTGAAATTACTTTGGACTGCTATGATTGTACAAATTCTTTGAAGCAATATTCTTGTAAGGGAATGTAGGATTACAGTCAATCATCAACACTCTGCTTTCGTTATTTTGCAACTAGAATTCCATAGGATTTGTTTCTCTTAGATTGATGTTTGAATGATTTAAAAAGGATAATAAAGGATCTTTTGTAGAAAGCACTGTTAATTTAGTCCATTAGGTAGCCATTAGAATTTTAGAGCCTTCTAGATCTATATATTTAGGTAAGCACCTCTAAGTGTACTTTCCTGGGTTGATAAAAGAATTAAGAGCTTAAATTGCCTTGGTAAGTTGGGACCAAACATTTTGGCGCCGTTTTCGGGGAGGTGCAACTGGAAAGACTAAAAAATTAGAGAAAAAATCAACAAAACAACAAAAACATAGAATTAAATTTACATTTCAATCATGCTTATTTATGTCTAGGTTTAGGGATGAAAAAGGCAAACTTAAAAGAAACCCCCCAACAATTAATCCACCATTAGGAGTAGATTCATTAGAAATGATTGAATACACAACTCCAACAGGAAAGGTTACAGCAGCACAACTTGAGGAAAAAGTGAAATCAGACCAAAGACTCACCCTTATTGAAAGACAAATTCTAATAGCCGACGAATCAAAGAGAAGAAATCTACTTGAAACTTCTACAGTAGTGAAATCTTAAGGGAGGCACAAAAATCCAACAACCTAGTCCTGAAGAAATTTTTCTTCAAGAACTAAAACAAGAAGAAGAGGCAGAAACCTTATATAAATCACAAATTATGATGGTTGAAGAGAGAGGAGGATCTAGAGGACCTACACCTGAACAATTGAGAGAATATGAGAGAGAAATAGAAGAAAGGAGAAGAAGGTAGAATGAAGCAAAACAAAACAATGATACTCTATTTGGAGGAAATCAAAATCCACCAGAAACAAAGGAATCCACATTTAAATTTCCAATTCAAGATAGAGGAGAGCAAATGGATGAGGAAATTAAAATGAAAAACATACCACCATCTGTACTACCAAATTTCTATGGGATGGCATCTAAAGACCTAGACTCATTTTTATTCGAATTTGACATAGTATGTCGAACCTATGGATATACCGATGATGCTCATAGACTTCACCTTTTTCCTGCTACCTTAAAAGTAACAACACTTAGGTGGTTTATGGGATTAGGTGAACATTCAGTCATTAGTTGGGATAATATGAGAAAATTCTTTTTGAAAAAGTATCAACCTTATTATCAATCCAAAGATTCCAAAGATGACATCTTTGCAATGACTCAACAAGAAGACGAGATCTTAGAGGAATACTTAGAAACATTATCATACAATCTACAAAAGTCAAAACATAGGACTATGTCAATTGAGCTTATTCGAACAATCTTTCTTAAAGGCATCCGGGATGAGTATTTAGATGATCTTAATCTCATGGGTAAAGGGGACATTTCCAACTTACCTTTTGAGGAGATTTCCGAATTATGCCAAAAGTACTCTAGGAGTAGGACAAGAAGTAAAAGAGTCATGACATCAAAAATCACAAAATCAGCTACAGGAAACATAACTAGAGCTGAACTAGGCAACTTATTTGAGGATTTGAAAACAGACCTTATGAGTACTTTGGGAAACCAAATAGATACCTTGAAAACAAAGAAAAGACAAGATTAGCAAGAACTAGAAGTATCTATATACTGTCCCAAATGCAGGAATAAACATGCATTGAAAGAGTGTCCCTTAGACAACGTGCAAATTTGTGGGTTTTGTACAGACAACCATGACACTAAATACTATACAAAGATGAAAATTTTGCAAAATTACAATTTGGAAGCTAGTGTAGAAATGGAAAACATGTATTTCATGGGATATAGAAGACCATGGCAACCAAGACCCCCAGGTATGTATCAAAATCCAAATGCAGCAAATTATAACATGCCTGTTCAAAACTCTTGGAATGTTCCTATGCCATGGAAAAACTGGCCTAACCAACAACAACAAACATTTCCACAACAAGGATGGAGAGGATATTCATTTCCTCAACAACAAACCCAACCATATCAACAATTTGCTCAACAACAATCCCAGCCATATCAACCATATTCCCAACATTATCAGTCACAATATTCTCAGCCATACCCACAACAATACCCTCCACAACCAGTACCTTATGAACAACAAAATCCTCAACAAGCATTACCTGCTCCCCCACAAATAAATTCACCTCAGCTACAACTATAATCCAACCAACTACCTCGACCCACACAGTTACCAGCTCAGCCCATAGCTAACCCAAACAACCGAATAGACAGACCAACTTATAGCATATATGAGGGACCTTCATACCCAACTCTACTATTGCAAAACATCGAACTAAGGTCAGGTCAGATATTTCAAAAAGAACCTTCCCCTGCTCAAATGTAGTTACAACAAGAAAAACAAAATGAGGAAGAAGAAAATCAACAACGTAGCAAACAAACTGAACCAATATAAAACAATTTGGAACAAAATCAACAAATCAAAACACTCCAACCACCTCCATTTCCAGAATGATTACTTCAACCAAGATCACCCACACCATTACCACAATTTGATGTTCTTGATGAATTGAGGAATGTATATATCAAAATGCCATTACTCTAGGCAATCAAGGATATCTCGATATATACCAAAGAAATCAAAGAATTATGTCTCAAGAAACTTGTAAAGAAAATATTTGACCCAAAAACAATACATGTCATCAGTAACTTAGCAGGCTTGATGTCAAATATTATTTCAATGGAAAAATATGTTGACCCAGGCATACCAAGAGTCACGACCATTATCAACAAAATTTCAATTCCAAACACTTTGATAGATTTAGGAGCTGCAATAAACGTTATGACATTAGACACAATGAAAACTTTGCAGCTAACAAAATTGCAAACAACCCCAATTGTTTCGGAATTAGCTGATCGTTCTAAAGTCATTCCTGAGGGGGTGCTAGAGGATATAATTGTCTCACTAGATTCTTGGGAGTATCTAGTCAATTTCTTGGTACTCCAGCCCAAATCAAACTTAGGAGGACATCTGATTATACTAGGCGGACCCTGGTTGGCAACTATTGATGCATTTATTGGATGTAGATCTGATAATATGATCATTTCTAGAGGGATGGAATGAAAACAACTTACCTTGTACCCATCAGCAAAAGCCCCAGTTGTAACACATAACTTATGGCTTGATGACAAGTACAATGATCAGGAAGAAATATACTCCATGCTAAGCATAAACCAAATGTATGATATTGAGGAAAACAACAATGCAGATTTAGTGGAAATGTTTATTTCCCAGCCTGAGGTTTCAGAAGAATTGAGAAATGAACAATACATTACTGCAGATTACATGTTGGCACAAAGTTTTCAAGAAACATGTACGATGTAGCCATTGAAAGCAATATTTGATGAAATTTTTCCAATCAATTCCATTACAAATACACAAAGTAAGACTATAGAAATCAGTCTCGAAAAAACATTGAACATTGGGGCATTTCTAGAGACATCTCAAGAACAAAAACTTATTCATTTGTTGAACAAATACCAAAAAGCATTCGCTTGGGACTACACGATATGCAAGGAATTCACCCAGAAACCTGCACTCACCACATTTATACGGACACTAGCATTCAGCCACTAAGGCAGCCACAAATGAGAATGAACCCTATGCTTAAAGAAATTGTCAGAGATGAATTGCAAAAGTTGTTAAAAGTAAAATTCATATATCCCATTTCTGACAGCCAATGGGTATCACCACTAGTAATAGTACCAAAGAAAAACGGTAAATGGCCAGTTTGTGTTGACTACAGAGAGCTAAACAAAGCCACCCTTAAAGACTAGTTCGCATTGCCATTTATGGACCAAGTATTGGATACTTTAGCTAGGAAAAAGTCATTTTCCTTCTTAGATGGCTTTAGCGGGTACAACCAGATCAGCATAGCCTCAGGAGACCAAGATAAAACAACATTTACCTGTCCTTGGGGAACATATGATTACAATGTGTTACCATTTGGCCTGTGTAATGCTCCAACAACATTTCAGAGAGCAGTATTAACTATTTTTGCAGATTTGGTCCATGAATGTGTTGAGGTATATATGGATGATTTTCAGTATATGGTGATTCCTTTGACCACTCTTTGCAAAATCTTGAAAAATTTTTACAACGATGTATAGAAACAAACTTGTCCTTAAGCAACGAAAAATGTTATATGATGGTGAATGAAGGAATAGTCTTAGGGCATCATATCTCATCCAAAGGAATTGAAGTAGATCAAACCAAAATGCAAATCATTTTTGAATTTCCAATTCCAACAAGTCAAAAAGATGTAAGAAGTTTTCTTGGTTATGCAAGCTATTATAGGCGATTTATTGCAAATTTTAGTAAAATATCTTTGCCTTTGTTTAAACTTCTTGCCAAGGATGTAACTTTTGATTGGAATGGTAATTGTCAAATTGCTTTTGATAAGCTCAAAGAAAAATTATCCACTGCTCCAGTTTTGAGAGGACCTAATTGGACACTACCTTTTCATATCTCAACTGATGCATCTGACATTGCAGTGGGGGCTTCATTAGGCCAAAAAGAAGGTGGTTCAACATATGCCATCTATTTTATTAGCAAGAATTTGACCCCTGCAGAATTTAATTACACAATTACAGAAAAGAAAATGCTCGCAATAATACATGCAGTGAACAAATTTCGCCACTACATAACCGGATATGAAGTCCTAGTTCACACTGATCACTCCGCCATTCGATATTTAATGAACAAACCTATTACTAATGGCAGGAACACCAGGTGGTTACTCTTATTGCAGGAATTCAATATCACCATACTGGATAGACCCGGGAAAGAAAACCAGGTAGCAGACTACTTTTTTAGACTTTAAAATCCAGGTGAAGCTGTCCAAGTTGAAGATTCATTTCCTGATGAACATTTGTTTGCAATTTTAGTTTCAACACCATGGTATGTTGATTTAGCTAACTACTTGTCTACAGGAAAAGTACCACCATCATTCAGCTCAAAGGAAAAGAAAAGGCTGATCAAACAAAGCGAAAGATACTCATGGATTAATGGTGATTTATTTTCCACTGGCTATGACATGATTATTAGGAGATGCATTAAAGAGGATGAAATAGTTGATGTACTAACCTCTTTCCATGATCAACCTTGTGGTGGCCATTTTGCAGCAAAGTGGACAACGCACAAAATTCTTAGCCTTGGCTATTATTGGCCATCAATTTTTAGAGACACAAAGAAGTATGTAAGAAGTTGTGACAGCTGTGAGTGCATGGGACGACCAACTACCTTTGACGAAATGCCACTCCAGCTATAAGTGAATCTAGAGCCATTTGAAAAATGGGCTCTTGATTTTATCAGTCCCATCAATCCACCATCCAAAGGTAACAAGTACATTCTTGTGTGTACCGACTATGTCACTAAATGGGCTAAAGCAAAGGCACTGGTGAGGGCAACTGAACAAACAGTGGTCAATTTCCTATTTGAAGAAATTTTTGTTAGATATGGAGTGCCTAGAGAGATAGTCACAGACCAAGGAACTCAATTCACATCAAGACTAGTTCAAGAAATAACAAAGAAGTACCAAATCAAGCATAGAAGAATCACGCCCTATCATCCACAGGCCAACAGCCAAGTAGAATCTACAAACAAAACATTAGAAGGCATAATGATAAAAACAGTGGCCACAATTAAGAAGAATTGGGTGAACAAGCTCAATGAAGCACTTTGGGCATATAGGATTACTTGGAAAGATACAACAGGGTTCTCACCCTACCAGCTAGTCTATGGTAAAGAGGTCATGCTGCCAATAGAATTCCAAATACACACATATAAATTGGCAGCAGACCTAGGGATGGACCTTTTAGAAGCTCAGCAAGAAAGGACCATGCAGTTAAACCAGCTTGATGAAATGAGACAAGAGGCCGTGCAAAGGACAACAATTATTTAGCAGCAAAGAAGACAATGGCATGACAAGATGATTAAGAAGAAGGAATTTCAAATTGGCGACTGGCCATTGCTCTTTGATTCCAAATTTAAGGATCGTAAGGCTAAATTCACTACTCACTAGATGGGGCCTTATGAAATCCTTGAAATCTTCGAGAATGGATCAGTCAAAGTAACATCAATAGACCAAGAAGGACAAACATATCTTGTCAATGGACACAGGCTCCGAATATACCATAAGTCTGTTGACAGAGAAGATTTTATGAGAACTATTTCATAGGAAAAGGAAGTATAGCTACTATAGTAGTTAGTTGTATTATCCAAACCTTAATTTGTTTTGATTTCAGGTAAAATAAAAATAAAAAATGTTTAGCTATGAAAGCCAAATAAGGCATAATCTAAACATGAATTCCTGTGAGAAAACCAAGAAATTGGCTTGCAAGAATTCTTAGTTTTTTTTTAATTTTGAGTACAAGAATCAAAAAGGAAAAGTCATTTTAAATCTTAAAGGACCATGACTTGAGGACAAGTCAAACCATAAGTTGGGGAGAAGGAAGCATGAACTTGTTCATGCTTTCCTATTTTCCTATCTTCAGCAGAGAACGGTTTGTCTTCATTTTTAGCAAGATTATCAGAACAATTCTCAGCAAGGGACCTGTTATCATTCAAATCTCAACAAGGGACCTGCTATCGTTCAATTCTCAGCAAGGGAACTGTTATCATTCAAATCTCAGCAAGGGACCCGTTATCATTCAATTCTCAGCAAGGGACATGTTATCATTCATTCTTCAGAAGGGACCTGTTATCATTCAATTCTCAGCAAAGGACTTGCATTCATAACTTCTCAGAAAAGACATGTTCAGAAGAAAACTTGTCATCATTTTAAGGTAAAGGCCCTGTTTTGAGTACATTTTTACAATGGGATCTGTTCAAAGGAAAATTACATCAGCAACAAGAAAGATTACATTCAAGATGAAGAAAATCACAAAGAAGAGGCCAGCAACAAGAAATTCAAGAGAAGACTGGAACTTTAAGTAGACAGACATTTTATGGACACCATTACATTTTGCCAAACAGCAAGCTCCAACACAGGGATCATATCAAACAACAAGCTCCAACACAGAGATATTAAAGGGCTGTAAGAATTGTCATTTTAATTATTTAATTTCTTTTATCAATTTCAAATTTTTGATTTTGAATTGTGATAATTATTGATTTTAGTTTCTAAATACCTAGCCTATCCTATATCATTCATTATTTTATCCTAAGTCCTACCCTTTTATCTACACCCTGTAACTATAACCATTTCCTATTTCTAAACATATATTCCTATTTGTATATATCATATTCCTTAATCCTGTATAAACAATTTTAATCAACCCATAGTCATGGATACCAACAGACCTATCCAAACTAAGACTGATTGCATACTTAAGGACTGAATTTTCAAAGAGCTCAAGTCATAAAATAGAGGATTTATCAACCACAGTGCAGGTCATGAAGGATTTACAAAATTTGTATGGTTTTCAACCTACAAATTTTGTTTTTAAAGCACGAAATGACTAAGGGTAAGTGATCAAAAGTTTAGCGGTCCAATCAGCAAGTCATCATAATTAATACTCTCATAATTTGAAGGCTATATAATTGACCGTAAAACAAGACACCAAAGGTTATCATTTGAATATGAGCCATTATAGCCATTTACGTTGCCAAGACTCCATAGACATCATAGCAACTTACGTTGCCAGGACTTCATAGCTATCATAGCCATTTATGTTGTCAAGACTCCATACCCATCAAAGAAATTTACCATGCCAGGACTTTGGAAACATCATTAACACATGCGTGCAAGTCATTTCACCGCTACCAGGATTCTGAAGATATCATTAAAAATCCTTGAGACAGGCTGCATGGAAAAATTTGGGATTTAATACATAAACAGGCCCTGAACGAAGGAAGAAAATGCATTCCCTGTAGAAAATGCTTGTCCTGAAGGTTAAACGTTGGTTTTATAAAGCAAATAGTGTTTTATGTGTATGTTGACAATAACACTATCAAAATACGTGTAAGAAGGCATGACATTCACCATAATTAAATTGAGGGAGATTTCGGCTTTATTGGCAGCGTCCTCCAGGAGTTACGCATACAAATCGGGCCCAGGTAGTTGACTTACCATAAACTCTGGTAAAAAAATTTGTTTTACAGCAAGAAGGACTACAATCATTTTTTTACAGTATGGTAGAATTCTTTACAAACTATAAATTCCTTTCAAATACAGGATAACAGGACATAGTTTTTCATTTCCTCTTGTTGCAAATCGGGCAGAACCATTACAGTTTGACCCTTCCAGATATCATAAAGACTGTGTAGAGATACTTAGGGAAAAACGTTGGCTGTCATTTTTAGAAAAACACTGTGGGCATAACAAGCAAACAACAAAAGAATTTGCTTCTTCATTTAATGGGGAGAGGGCAGCTGTAGGCAACCTGTCATTTAGGGTCTCGGAGGACACCATTGCTCAAGCAATCGGTATAAGCCCAGAAGGAGAAAAATAATTTAAAACCAAACAATTTAAGGAGAAAACATGGGCACCTTTTATATCCACGTCAAGATTATCAGCAGTTGATTGGAAATCAGGGATCCATAGAAGCTGGTTAATCCATCCATGGGATGAGATGGTTTATATAATTCAAAAATTTATAACTTGTGAAGGTAGATTTTGTGTTGTATTCCTCTATCATATTAAGTTGTTGATGCATCTGAGAGGAGATCGTACTATAAGTTTGCCCTATTTTCTTTTACAAAGCCTGACAAAAATGTCTAAGACTATGCAGAAGCAAAGGAAGAATAAGGATACAAGTTTACATCATTTTGGCTTGATAAAAATTCTGATTGAAGCTGAATTACAAAAGATAGGTATAACATAGGAAAAATTCTTGATCAGCAATGAATTTGTCACTGATGAGGAATAGAGAGAGTCACAAGAAGGACAACAAAATTTACAGGAGCAGCAACATGTAGAACCAGTGATTGATGTAGATGCCATAGAGGAAAAATTTTCAGAATTTAGACAAAGCAATTCCATTCCATCAACCAGCAGTGTCAGGACAAGAAGGATGGTGAGAGAAGATGCTGAAAAAGCCAACCAAGACAAAATTTTTACTGCTTGCACAAGAAAATTCAGGAAAAGAAAGTTTGGCCAGCAAAGGAAAATTTTGGAGGAGGATGATGTCCTACAACAAGCACAATATGACTATGTACAGGGATTGGAAGATAAAGACAAAGAAACAGAGCAACAGAAACAACAGGTTTCAGGTAAAAAGAAAAGAAGATTGGAGAAAAAGGTTGAGAGGTTACAACAAGAGCTCAAGGAATCAGAAGTGTTAGAAAGAGTAATAAAAGTAGAAAATGAGGCACTTAAAATACAAAGCAAAAAGCTTCAAGCAGAGAATGAAAAACTGAAGAAGAAAGTTAAGAAACTCTCAACCTATAATGTACAAATTTGTAGAAACGCCTACAAAATTTACAAACAGAAGAAAGAAATTAAGACAAAGTATCAAATCGTGAAAACAGAACATGAAGCACAAATGAAGATAAATTCTCTACTTGAAGCAGCAGAGGCAGAGGCAGCAGTGGAAGACAACACTTGACATGTTAGGAGTTGGTTGCATGAGGACATGCAAATTCTTAGGTTCGAGAGGATGTTGGTATCTAAATTTGACTGACCATTCCACTTCAAATTCATCGTTTAACCATCATTCTTGGCCAGTTAACCTTTATTATTCAACAATAATCCCTAGAAACTAAGTCATATGTTGTCATTTTCATTATTTTAAGCTTGGGATTAATATTTGAAATTTTTATATTTAAATGACATTTTTCAGAAAAATCACAAGAAGTTGTAACAACCTGTGATTGCTTTATTGATTGACATGTTGTAGCACAGGTGGGAAAATTCGAAGACTATGGGCATAAAGTATAATGTACAAGGATGGTGAAACAACTATTCATTTTCAGTTTTGGAGAAAACAAGTGTCCAGTCAAAGCTGGTCAAACCCAACCACT
Source organism: Pinus taeda (assembly GCA_000404065.3). NCBI lineage: Eukaryota > Viridiplantae > Streptophyta > Pinopsida > Pinales > Pinaceae > Pinus > Pinus taeda. The sequence continues at coordinate 123,113 of APFE031153473.1, read as the reverse complement.
TCATCACTTTTTCCTGATTTTTGTGCACAAGATATTTTCCAGTTTTAGAATTTTTGCATAAATGGAGGAACATACCTAAATTCAACCTCCTTGGGATGTAATTAATAGAATATTTTTAGTATTGGATGGAGAAACAATAGTTGCTTTTGTTAGAGGATTCACGATAAATAACCCATATGGGAAAACTATGTTTTAAAATGGTTTTTATGAACATATGAGAAGACAGTTTGTGTATCTTTGATTCCAGACTTAATACAAACTTCTTCAGCAATTTGATGTCTCAAGACTTAGTAGCTACACTCTTCTTAATCATCTTTTAGTGTGCTTGTGGAGTGCTGAAGGTCCCTCATCACTTTGCTGATACACTTTATCTTTACTCTGTTTTTCCTACTAGCTGCAAATTCGAATTTAGTAGTTAATCATTTCATGTTTAGAGCTAAAGTTATGTTAGCAGAACTATCAGTTAAAGAGAACCTGAATTTGTTGTGAACAGAGAGCCCTGTAAGAGGATTCAACTAAATCTTGATCTTGGAATTGATATTTGAATGTTGCTGACATTCAACTTCCAGATTTGTTTGTTAGCTTTAATTTTGAAGAATAGTTCTAGTTTTATTTCCGAAGTGATTTAAGAATGGAGTTTAAAATTCAATTTTTAGTTTGGTAAATGATTCTTGTAAGAGATCTAACTGATATTGGTTTATAACACTGCTTATCTTATTCACTGTGTGATTTAAATTGAAATTACTTTGCACTGTTGTGATTGTACAAATTCTTTGAAGTAATATTCTTGTACAGGAATGTAGGATTACAGTCAATCATCAACACTCTACTTTTGTTAGTCTACAACTAGAATTCCATAGGATTTGTTTCTCTTAGATTGATGTTTGAATGATTTAAAAAGGATAATAAAGGATCTTTTGTAGAAAGCACTGTTAATTTAGTCCATTAGGTAGCCATTAGAATTTTAGAGCCTTCTAGATCTATATATTTTAGGTAAGCACCTCTAAGTGTACTTTCCTAGGTTGATGAAAGAATTAAGAGCTTAACTTGCCTTGGTAAGTTGGGACCAAACAAGGCCCTAGTTCACATCTCATAAGATCTGGGAGTTGGTTGAGAAATATAAGATCCATCACAGAACCACAACGCCTTATCATCCATAAGAAAATGGCCAAGTAGAAAGCACTAACAAAGTCATTAAGGGGATCCTTACTAAGAATGTGGCCAGTCATCGAAGAAATTGGGCTGACAAAATTCCAGAAGTGTTATGGGCATACAGGACTACATGGAGGAACACCACTAGATTCTCACCATATGAACTTGTGTATGGAAAGAACCCTTTATTCCCCATTGAATTTGAAATTAAGACACTAAGGAAAACATTGCAGGTCAATTTGGATTTGGATACAGCATAAAGGCAGAGATTGAACCAGCTCAATGAATTGGAGGAGAAACGGTTGGCTGCTATCCAGCAAACAAAGATTATCCAAAAACTAAGAGCTAAGTGGCATGATATATTTATAAAGAAGAAACAGTTCCAGAAAAGAGATTGGGTTCTCTTATACGACTCAAGGTTTAAAGACTTCAAGGGTAAGCTCTGCACCATATGGCTAGGTCCTTATGAGGTAGATACAACCTTTGATAATGGGGCTGTAAATGGTGACCATTGACAGTGCAAGGACACCATTGCTTGCAAATGGGCATCGTCTTTGGTTGTATCACAAACCTGCCTGGAAGGATTCATTTGTCAACATTGTCACAAATTCAGATCTACAGATTATGGGAACAGGGGAAAGCCCCCCTGTGCTGCAAAAATTTTAATTTTTCCAATAAGTGTAATAGCTGAAATCCACCTGGTGGTAGCTGTTACACCTTCAAACTCCTTAAAAAAAAAAAATCCCGTAATAATAATAATAATCTGGTTGTGAAAACCTTTCTGAGGCGCAGACAAACACTTTTGTAGCAGTTGAAAACCACCTGGTGGTGGATGTTACACACTCGGTAACAACATTTGTTATTTCCAAGTATATCATGTGATAAGTGTTGTTACACGATATTTTCTTCTTTATCTCTTTGTAGAAATTAAATTAATATATATAAGTTGTCTTCGTCGTTACCCCTATAACAGTGGACGACTTTTCAGGAATAAATGAGATATTTTATTGAAATAAATAGCAAAACATCACCATGATCCTCGTCATCATAATTAAGTTCGCGTGCCTCGCTGCCCGGGTATGATTCGACATTGCGTCGCCCATTACTTCGCCCCACATCACCCAGTTATGTCATCAAAAAGGTAATATTGAATTCGTTTTATTTTGTAATTATGGCAACTTAACATGACTATTGATGGCTGAGGACGACTGTCATAATTAAGTCGGGGGGGAATGAATCATGTTGCAACATGAACATCGCATGATTCGTAATTATTTGAAAAATCCAGCAATTAAGGTATGTGACCCGGTAGTTATTGTTACTTAATGCCGAATCATACCAAAAAGGGTAAGGGAACCATCGACGAAACCTCCCCATGACTCACCATTAAGGCAAAATTCATTGTGTAGTATGAACCTTGCGTGCCAAATCCTAATCCAAAATCTTCACTTGCGCCACCCTGCCACCCTACTATTTACCCCTGCTGGAAGTGCTGAATCCCCATTCGAAGTGCTAGGAGAGGAGGAAGATAGCAGTACAGGCTAAAAGAACTAGAGTGTGTGTCGAAGGGAAGGATAAGCAAGTGAAACAACACTGAATTGCATAAGCAATGGGAGGAGCAACAATACAACACGAGCCAGGGTCTACAAAAGCCTTGGAAGATTGCCCTGAAGCATGCCAGGTTTTCAAAGATGCAGGCTAGTTCGAATTCTTCCGAAGGTTGGATTAGACAATGGTGTTGCCATGGAATTTGCAAAGAATCTAGAGAGAAACCAAATGGAATTCAAAGGGTTGAAATTGGAGGTCACAGAAGAAGTTATTGCCAGAGTAACAGGATTGCCAACAGAAGGGAAGAGATGGTTTACTAAGTAGGTCAATGACCCCTCACTGAAAAGGGATTTTCTCCAGGAAAGCAAGTCGCCAGTAAAGAAAGGCAGGGGAATTGATAGACTATCACTCCCCCAGCCCTAGGCAGATGTTTCCCTCTACCTCATCAAGTTCATTACTTGCGAGTGGAGGGTAACACTTGTGTTTAATTATCATTTTCCATTGCTGAATCACCTCCGACATCAGCAGCTGTTCAACCTTCCTTATTTCTTGTTGGGAAACATTAGTAACATGGTCGCGGTTGTGAAAACAACTGCATATCCAGAAATGTGTGTTACCAACCATGGCCTTATTAAAATCATTGTGTTGGATGCCTTGAGCTGATAGGGAAAGAATTGGGAAGAATTCATGCGGAAAAGGCCCAGGACCCCTCGTAGAAGGCAAACAGAGACGGCTGGGGAAACTCCAGAGGTGACAAAGGAGCAACACCAGTCCTCGACAGTAAGGGTTAGCAAGAAGCTAGTTGATAAACCAATTGGCGACAGAAGGCTGAAGTAGAGGATAAGGGTTAGCGGGCACCTAGAGTCCCCATCCATGTCAAGAAAGAACAAAGAAGCAGTCGAGCAGAAGGACGAGGAGAAAGCTCAGCCAAAAAAACTTCCTTCACCTGGTAAAAGCAAAACCCAGTCCTTGTCGTGGAAAATTGAAATTTTAGAAAAAGAAATTAAAGAATTAAGGGAACAACTAGCAGTAGGAAAGGTAGAGCCAAGAGCCCCATGGCTAGATACTTTGGTAGAGGCCATGGACATGGCCAGAATGGGAGAAATGTCGGTCACTCTATGCATAGCCTGTGCTGAGAAGTTGGTGGAAGCAAGGTTCAAACTATGTGCAGCAGACACTACCTCAAGGGGGACTCAAACTAAAATTTGGGAATTTGTTACACAAGAACCTGTCGAGGACGTTGTTGTTACACAAGAACAAGCAACCGAGACAAAACAATCCACAAAAAGTGATCATGTAATGGATACACAAGAACCCTTGGCTGGCACTGTTGTTTCATTAGAACCAACAGTGGAGACGGAAGCTGGTCCGGGGAAAAATGATGAACAGAAGCCTGTGGATATCACTGCTGCCACACAAGAACTAGCAGTGAAAATGGAAGTTGACCAGGAAGGTAAAGAAACTGTGACAAAACCCACTGACGAATTTGTTATTACACAAGAACCAGAAGCTAAGGTGGGACAATTTCACCCTCAGGAGGCTGCTACACCCCCAATTGATAGTGCATGCGGGAGAATGTTGGGTCTTGATCAAGGATGACGTTCTGAGAAATTGTTTTTGTTAGCAGAGCTACAAAAGTGGAAGCAGCTAGTGCTCTCTATAGGATGGAGTGATTCCACTCAAGACGCATAAAATAATGACAAATTCCATGAGAGAAAAATGGCTAAAAGAAGAATGAGAAAGAAAAGAGGAGGCACGAAGGCATAAAGAAATTATGAAGAAGAAGGATGAACAGCTGTATCAGCTGCATCGGGAGGTCTCAAACCTAACATTTGATAAGACCAAACTCCTTAACCTTTCTCTAAATTTGTTAGCATGTAGGCGATCGTCCCCGTCATACCCTGTGTTCTTGTGGGAACATTACTACTTATTTCAGTTAAGGGCAGTTTATGAGAACAAGTCCTATTTGGGTTCTTCAACTCGCACCTTTTTGGAAATTTTCTGCTCCTATGATTTTGATAATCAGAGTTTGTTGTGTGAGATGTTCTTGCATAATATCATGTGGAAATATGTGAGCACGAAGATGGTGGCAAGTGTCCTTTCTTTCATGGGAGACTTGCAGTTGCGGGCATTCCTCTCATTTATTAGGAATCGGATTGAGTGGCAAATGGCCAAGAAAACAACAGAGGCCAATGAGGAAAAGACAACATTGTGGGTCAGGGCTGAACCAGGAATGGCTTTCGAACTTCAGCTAGAGTTCAGACAGTTCCTGAGCACTCCATAAATCAGAGATCAATCGGCCATTTATAGAAGAAGAATCATGAGGATCTGCCTCAACTTGTTTTCAAATATGAGGAGCCAAGCGCTAGTCGGATGTCTCAAGCACACTGAGGTCTGTAGTGCGGAGTTACAGGAAGGGGACCCCTTTGAGTACAAGATCTTTGTGGCTGCTGTTACATGGGTGTTGGAATATGCTCAGATTGTGCTGACATTGGGGGCATTCTGGATTGGCCTCAAGTTCAAATTCCCTTTGATATGGTTGCCATTGGAGTATCAACCTGATGATTGGTTATGTGATTACAAAGAGGAATCTTGGCCACGTGAGTGAATGACCGATCAAGGATTCAAAGCTCCGGGAGATGATACTTCTAGTGCCTACAATTTCACAGATTTCCATTGGGGGCACAGTAGAACGAATTGAGATTCTGCATGGGGACATGCAGTTGCTTCAGTCGGGGGGAGATGTTGGGTGTGGTTTTTTACCTATTTTTTGCACATTCTTTCCCCTGTTTTGACCTTTCTGTCCTCCAAGCCTATGCCTTTATATGACTAAACTCCCTATTTCCTTACCTTTTTAATCCATTTTACTGTCATGTTACTTTGCTATATTTTACCAAATAATACAAGGCTTTATTCCTTTTTGTGGCTAACTGGGAGAGCATTGAAGAAGTATTTTGGGAAGTTCTTCTTTTCAGGTGTTGGCTCGTGAGAACAAAGCTATGAAGCAGACATGCAGCAGGGATTAACTGCAGGAAAGGGTAGAACGGTTCGTTGTTACACCTTGAATGCTGCTACAGGATGCTGCTACACACTAGGTGCCGTTACACGTTGTTTTTAAACATTGGATGCTGTTACACCTCGTGTAGATCCACCATCATACTAATAGTGTTGTCGTCAGTTACACCGCGTCATCCTGAACCACCATTTGCTCAATGCTGTTGCACCGAAGCTGGAGAATGTTGGTACTATTCCAGATAATAGCTGTCAGCAGTAGGGATTGTTTATTTTTGAAGCAACAAGACTCAAGCAGTTGCAACTGATGTATATTTATTTAGCAATAGGTTGTAACTTCTTTATTTTTGATCAGTGTGAGAATCGGGAGATTCTCATGATTAATCTATTTTTTAATTTCAGGTTGTAATAATTATAAAAGACTCAAGTTTTTCATGTACAAGAGATGACATATATAGGAGTATTGTTACTTTGCTTCTATAATTCTGAATTTATTTTAATATCAATTAGCACAGTGATGTTGTTACTGCTTTCCAACTAATCCGTTAATAAATTTTGTGTTCTTCTTGCGCCCTGTTGAGGAGGAAAGGCCCTCCTCTTTTATAGGGATTGCAGTGATATAGATAGTGTACATCCTATTTTAGTTCATTGATTTATGGTTTCTCACTATTGTTGTACAAATCGTGGATTACATTCACTGCTATTTCTATTTAGCTTATGTTGTTACACTGAGTTAATCAACAAAATGGTAGTAACCAACTAGAGTAGATGTTAGTTCTTGTGTGGTGCGCCTTTACTTTGATAGCTGCGAGTTGTGATTTAATTATGTAGAGTGTTTTTTATATCTACATGCATGGTTTGATTCAACAATTTAGATCAGCGACATCTTTTACAGTTTTCTGCATTTTCTTATTCTTGGCTAGAGTGTATCAGTGTAGATAATGCGAACTCCATTGAAACTGCAAGATCTACCCTGGGTTGACAATTATTGTTGCAGTCTGAGTCAATTAAGGTTGATTAAAACAACACTACAGCATGGTATCCCTTTCCCGAAAAACCAAAAGGCAAAAATCATCCCCAAAAAATAGGGATCTATTTTTAGCAGCAGGAGTTACACTTGAGATAATTTTAGAAACTGTTGCCACTTGTCGCTTTTTCCTAGATTTTGGCATGCACGTCATGAAGCCTAAATTGATCAAATCTATTTAATGGCCACTATAGATCTCATTTGCACAATAGATCTTGGAGCTCTGGCATACCCGAGGCATCTAGGAACCTTCGGCACGATTGACACAACTTTTCTGGGTAAGTTTTGAATTTCAAGTCTTTTGTAGCTTTTTCTGTTGCTTTTGTTTCCTTGGCTTGTGTGAGTGTTGTTTTGCATGTTTTTTTGAACAAACGTTGGCATTTTAGTTTGTTTTAACTTGTAGAAGTGTTGTTTCAAGTTTTGCATTGTATTTTTTGAGCGTCACATGCATGACCCCATTTTTTGCACTAATGGTCGTCGTTGGGGTGACTCTCCCCACTAGCTTTGTTGTTTGTCAATTTCACTGATTTCTGCACTTTCTTTGACTGCATGCATGACCATTCACTCAGATTTGCACCATCATTTTCTCATGAATTCATACCTACTCATTTTCAAGTTTCCCTTAAGCAGATCTGGGCTGCCTTGGCCCATATCTAGCTTCTCCCGACATGCATCACGCATTTCTAGAACTCAAGGCTCTTCCTTGGCTCTAGGAATTGCACAACGATTGCTAGTGACTGGCTCCAGCTGCACTCTATGAAGTTCCAGGAGACAGTTTCCATCCTTTCCCACTAGGATTGTACAATGCGCAGTCCCAACCATCATCAAGTGAGAAGCTATACTGGATTGCATTCTGCACAGTTCCAGTCATCAATACCTCTCATTGGAAGTTGGGACTACACAATGCCCAGATCCAACATGAATATTACATGGCAAGAAAAAAAGGACATATTTGCAGGCAGTTTCAAGGAAGATTGACAATTCTATGTCAACATTCACAAGTCAGGCTTGTACAGGGTTGCATGCAAGTCCCCCACCTTCCTGTGCACGGATATCATTCACTGGATTATCTCACATACTGATCCCAAGACAATGACACTGAGTAGTACCAGTGGAACACAACTTGCCACCTTAAGGACAAAAAACTACCATCAGATGTATCACTTGCCATAACCAGTGAACTACATGGATGCATTGTTCTACACTCCCAACAACATTGTGAACACTACAGACATCATGAAGCATTGGGTAAAAGAGCCATCAAAGTTCAAAGTGACACCCAACTAGGTCTACAACACCAAGTCACTCAGGAACGCTTACCAAATCTTGGTCATCTTTTCATGTTGCTTGTATGGTCAAGGGAGCATGAAGACCTTCCCGCATAGTTGGGTGGTTATGTTGGAGCAGTTGGAAAATGAAGGAAGGCCATTCAACTGGTCTGACATGTTGGCACTCTAGTTGAAAGTGCATTTGTCTATTTCCCGAAGTCTACCTAAGGATGAGAAAGCAAGATTCTTTATGTTCGTATACTTGCTTGATGCAATCTGTACCCAACAACATTTCCCTGACATGGGTTGGACATGGACACCATCGGAGGATGTTGTTACCATCTATTGCAAGTTGCTCTCTGAGTGCAACTACCGAGGAGTCATGGTGAGGTTGTCTAGCCACTTCATCACCCCACTATACAAGATGATATTCGAACAAGATCCACCTTGCATGTCCCGAGAAGTGATGCAGGCATTGCTTAACATTGCATATTGGTATGCCTCACCCGGTGGCACCTTCATCAGGATGTTTGTCATAGAGAAGCCTCCGCATGAGCTATCGAGGTTTTCCATGGACAAGCTGGTCATGCAAGAGGTTGCATACCATATCTCCACACGGTTATCAACATGACCGCATAGGAGGAAGAAGGAACCATGATCTACTCTTCCTTTGCGGATTGGGTTGTACGAGATCTGTACCTTGAAGGATGCGGATGTTGAGGCCGAGGACTAGAAGAAGTTTGGGTTTGGCACCAAGAGTTTTAATCCATATGACCCCCACTGCATATGCAAGAACCACTGTGTGAGGGTGTATTACCCATGGATCCACAAGGCATGTCATTGGCTAGAGGAAGATCTTTGGAGGTATTGTTACAACTCCTCTAGGCTCAATGAACTGGCCAACATAGCCATATAATGGAAAGCAACACTGCAGGCGACAACACCATAGGAAGCAATAACAACAACAACAGTGAACAACAAACAGGCGCAAGATAAAGGCAAGAGGAACACTACCAAGAGTGTAGAGGTTAAGCAAAGCTACAAGCTCAGAGCAGACTCTCTTGTTGAGGAAGTAGCTTTGGAGATAGAGGCGAAGTGCCGACAATGCAAAAGGAGAGTAGAACGGAGGAAGAGAGATAAACAAAGGCTAGAAGATATAGAGAGGAAGTTGCAGGAAACAAAAAAGAAGCTGAAAGCAAAGCAAGAGCTTAGGAGGAGAGAAAGGGTAGGAAAACATAAACAAGAACAGGAGGAAAGACAAGGCACATTGACAGAGAAAACTACACCTATACAGGTTGAGACAATCGAGAATCCATCAGATGAAGAAGAGGGTGAGCAGGTACAAGTTCGAGAATTTACTCAGCAAGTTGAGCAGATGGTTTAGGCAACAAACATGGAGACAGAATAAGAGCCACAGGACCAAGACACCGATCTCATGCTGAGAGCATCCGAGGTTGCACCACAGTCTCTACCACCTCCAGAATCACAACTAGTCCAGAGCGAGCAAGGAGAGGTTGTTCTCCTTGATGATGATCAGAAGATGGATGTGTATAATCTGTCATTCAACAAGTCACAACACAAGATTGTACAGACACGAAGAAAGCAGCCCTCGGATGATCACACATCACTTGCACACATAGGAGGAAAGGGTGATTGTATCAGATGTTTGAAGACATCCAGCTGCCATGGCTAAGGCTTCTCAGGCTTATGTAAAAGCCATGAGTTCAACAATCAAGTTCTTGATAGTAAAGAATGATCAGATGGAAAAGGACTTCCAAGAGGCCAGGTAGATAACATAGCAGTCCGCAGGATCTGCTATGGAAGAAATGAAGAAAACAATACTTGCGGAGATATCAACTTTGGAGACCACCATGTGGATGTTGTATAGAAGATTTGTCATCATGCACAAAGCAGTTTTCCATCGATATGGTTTTCAGCAACAGTGCACGTGACAACCCAAACTGTTAAAGACATCCACACTACCATTGCGCATGTACAGGAATGGATAATGAGGTACACGGGGACCCCGCTTTACTTGCATGAGATGATGAAGCCGTAGGCAGAGCTAGACAAAGCACATATTCAGATGTTGATCCTGAACTATGAGCAGTTCCCTCTGCTCATCACCAACATTTAGGCTTCCTATGCATGTTTGCACATGAGTTTGGATGTCATAGTTAGGACACACAGGATCCCTTCCATCGGAACTCTCACTCAAGCCATGAGGAAGAACCAAGTCATGCTGGAGGTTGATGGGTACATAGAGCAGTTGATGTGTGAAGCCATGAGTGATGACTTGTAGCTGAGTGCAAAGAACATGTAGAAGTACATTGGTGGTCTAGCCACACTCAGGAGAGTGATGTTCATGCTTCAGGATGAGCTAGATAGAGGTTTCAGAACCATATACCCGGAAGCCATGGAGGCAAGAGTCTGCTTTGATAAAGACACCACCATGCATTCGTTGTATAGAATATTTGCCACTATGCACAAAACGGTTGTCCATCTATACAGTTTTAAGTAACAATGCACAAAGACAACCAAACTCTCAAAGACATCCACATTGCCATTGCGCATGTACAGGAATGGATAATGAGGTACAAGGGGGCCCCGCTTTACTTGTGCAAGATGACGAAGCCACAAGCAAAGCTAGAAAAAACATGGATTCAGATGTTGATCGAGAACTATGAGAAGCTCCATCCTCTTGTCACTAGCATTGAGGCTTCCTATGCATGGTTGTACAGGAGTCTGAATTTCATAGTGAGGACACACATGATCTCTTCCATCAGAACCCTCACTCAAGCCATGAGGAAGAACCAAGTCATGTTGGAGGTCGACGGGTACATAGCGCAGTTGATGCGTGAAGCCACTAGTGATGACTTGCAGTTGAGCGCAGAGAACATGCAGAAGTACATTGGTGGTCCAACCACACTCGGGATATTGTTGTGCATGCTTCAGGATGAGCTGGAAAGAGGTTTCAAAACCATATACCTAGAAGCCATGGAGGCGAGAGTCTGCTTCGATAAAGACATCACCAAAGAGTTCTTGGACATAATAGCGCAATACCAATCTTGGTATCAGTTCATCACCGAAGACCATTGCAAGGATGTTACCGAGTTGGTATTTCCCCAAGACCACGAGTGATGTTATTTGTCTTGTTATGATGACTCAAGTCTATTTTGTCCCACATGGGTTTATGTGGAAAACTTATTATTGTAAATATCTTGTAAGTGAAATTCCAATTGTCACCAGTGGAATGTAAACAATCACTATTTAATGTGAAGATTCATGAGGGTAGTGCAAGAGTCAAAGGGGAATGTCAAGGGTTACCCCACCCTTTTCTATATGTAGAACCTCATAAATTATGGTCCAGGCTTTTGGAAGCCAATATTTTGGTTAGGAATTTCTTAGAGAAGGATTGGAGGGTATTATGACAAGCCTTGGCTTCTCCAAAGCGTAGGGCGAGTACATCTCTTTGGAGGAGTAGGTGGTGTTGATTGTAATCTTCCACTATCGGGGCTAGTGGTTTTCAATGGTGTATGTATGGATGGAAATTTATCTTAATTAATATAACCTAGCCAACACGTTTTCATGCATATGTTGTTATTGTAGTTCGACTATTTTGGTTAGCTTAGCAATGTATGTTATTTAACTTACACATTTGTGTATAAACTATTTTGTATGCGATTGTATGAATCTTGTTGAAGACGTGTTGTTGTATTAACCCATCACTTTGGATTATGGACTATTCCGCTTCCAGCCTGTGATGTCATTCTGCTCGTGTGTTCCTTTCATGCTACATACTATCACATGATCAAAGAGTTAGGTCATGATTTATATCATTATGACCATCAAGCACTCAATAAAAAAAATCTGGAATTACAGAAAGCACCTGATGAATCGCCTCTGTAATCTGGGATTGCCTTTGTAATCTTGCTTTTCAAATCCCCGAAGATGAAGTTGATTGGAAATTTCTCAAGGAACAGTTTTAGTATCTTCTTCATGTATCTGAAAATCCTCATGAGTTAGAATCATTCAAACTCCTCCTAGCATACCTCAGTTTTAGAGCTACCAAATCTAAGACGGACAAGATTGCTATCACAGGTGACCCATCGCCCTCTCCTCATTAAACAAATCTAGCTTCGTAGGACGAGGTGGGAGAAGTTGCGAGACCATCTATTGAACCATCACCTCCTCCCATCCCACCTGCTTTGGATTTCTACGCAGATGTGGACTGCGAGCCTGTTGGTTGTTACGTGAACTCGTTTTCTCAACTTCCATCCTCTCATTTTGTTGATCCTCCAAATTCTGGTGTCTTGTGTTCATCCATTTCAGACTCCACATGTGATGTTCACAAGGATCAAGTTGTCGAGAAAGTTGGTGTTGAGTAGCCAACCTACGCTGTCATCTTTGATGAGTATGTGTGGGAATCTGAAGAAGATCTTGTGGTGAAGGATGACCTCCTTCTATCTGCACCTCGTCTGCTCTATCCTGACATCTTTTGTGATCTTGCCATTTATGATCTGTCTTATGAAAATTCATTCCCAGATGTTTCTATTTCCAATCATTCACAGGACACATGGGATGCCAGTCTGTCATTTGATTGTGGAGAGGACTAATCTTTCCTTCCGAATCCACTCAGTCTATCATCTTTCATTTTCGAAAATTCAAAGGGTGAAAATTTCTTTTTCTCATCTACCCCTCTGTATGATTCGTCAAACCATGAGGATGCTGATGTACATCTCAAATTTTCTAATCATGGCTGTCTTGATCTCTTCACTCTTTCATTCGATCATGATTTTGATTCACTTGTTGATCTATCTAGGCCACCAGTCTTTGATGATGTACCTTCTTACAAAGTGGAAACCCCTCAAGCAGTCAAGGCACTTCAGCTCAAGCTGATGGTTATGTCAAGTCCTCACTATCTTGAGTCAGCTCCACTTCCGATCAGAAATCTGTTGAAACACCCCAGGCTCCTCATCACTCCCCTGTTTGCATTGAAGATAAGTTTGATGCACATATTTCGCTTCCTCCACCAAAATCACATGATGCTATTTCTCATGCATTGGAGGAGTCATATGTAGCAAGTCATGTTGCGAAGCGAAAGTTTTCTTCTTTATACATGTTTGCTCGTTTGCAAAGATCAAAAGAGTGTGCATATCCGTCATCTGCACACAATGTGATGCTTCACCACGACACATCTGCAAAGTGTTTGTCTTGCACTTTTACTATTTTCTTTTCTGTGGACGCATTTAAAATTCGAGCGTTTTGGTATTCATTGTTTTATCTTTCTTGTGCGTTGGTTTACCTGAATATCTTTCTTGTCAACCATACCTTCACTTACATGGGACAACCAATGCACCGATGGTTGCATTGGAAATATCAATTCATGTGAGTAGGCCCATGCACTGTTTAGATTAGTAGTAAGAGTAGCGTTTTCTTTCTTGTTTTCTTTTCTTTCATGTTTTTATTTCGTTTCGCTTCTGCCCTTTGATTGCTTGTTGTTTTTTTGTTTTCAACCCTTTGGTTTAGCTTCACATGAAACATTGTTTGGATCTTGAGATACGCAGGGTGAAGTACAAGAGGACTTGTACAACGATCAACATTTGGTTATTTGTCTATCCTATCCCTTTGTGAAGATCTTGTGTTCTTTCAATTAATGATACCCTGATGGAAAATACGTTTTGTTTAGAGTGAGTCTTGGTGAAAACACAACATTTGCACTGTTAACTAGTATCGCCTAATCTAATAGGTTATGTTATATTCAGTTAACCCTTTTCAACTCAGTCGAGTAGAGTAAGGTGAGGGGTAAAACCTTAACAAGTATGTCAGAGGTATATATAACATACTTCTTTGAAGGGACAACCTCTTCTACTCTCAATAAGTCAGGATCCCTCTTTAACCTCATGAAATAAATAAGTGCCTATGCTCAATTCTCTGAAAAATGAAAAAAAAAAATGAAAAATGAAAAGAAAAATAAAGGCAAAAGAAGAGAAAGGCTTCCTATGCAGAGAGGTGAAGCAAGCAATTCCATTGGGGTACTGTCCAAGATTTTTAGCAATAGAGCGATGCTTGTGTTCCTAAAGTGACTCCGCGAGGGTACTGTCTAGGCCTGCTGGTAGTGGAGTAACACTAGAGATGAAACTTAAACTCTAACAGTCTACGTTACTTGTGCATCAATATAATCCTCATCCCCAATTGAAAAAAATTATTTGACTTAGCTTGGTATGTGTGCTGACCGATCAAGAGAATGGCAGGGACTATATCTTTAACTCAAGCTAGTGACGAAGCCATGACGATCAAAGAATCAAACAATACTTATGGAGGAGTTAGACTCGCTTTACAAGAGACAAGGTCCATACAGAGAGATGGAGTTCTACTAATGTGTCACCAATGTTGTAGTGGATACAACCACCCTCCAAAATTTTTCCTTCGCATCGTTTTGGAACCTCCCACTTTAAATCATAGCAGCTTGTCTTGCACTACTTAGTTACTTGTGTTTTCATTTGAATTTATTTGTCGATTTGTAGCTTGTGTTCACTTACTTTCTTTGCTGCCTAACCACAAGATGACCCCCCATGAATTGTTTGATTTGGTTCTTTCACTTCCTTGGAAAATTGTGCAATCCTAGAGGGTAGCCAACCTTGCTCTCAGAAATTGCACAAAGCAGCCCAACAGTGAGCCTTGCTCTCAAGAATTGCACAGATCATCCCAGTAGTGAGCTTCGATTCCAGAAATGCATAGACCCAGCTGGTAGCTTTTCTTCAGCTGGGGAATTGCACAGAGCATGATAGGTAGTCAAAGCCACTCAACCTAGGAATTGCGTAGAAGCATTCCCCCAGTTGCTACTTGATGCATGTGCCAATAGGTTGCCTGGTTCCCCCTAGAACTACGAAATTTCTCCATGCATGCATGGAATCCCTTTCCCAAAAAAGAAAAAAAAAAAGAAGTAAAAAAGCATCCCTAAAAATAGGGATCTGTTTTTAGCAATGGGAGTTACACTTGAGCTAATTTTAAAAACTGTTGCTACTTGTCTCTTTTTCCTAAATTTTCGGCATGCTTGTCATAAACCCTAAATCAATCAAATCTATTTAATAGATGCCTCTAGAGCTCATTTTCACATTTGATCTTGGATCTCAGGCATTCTCGAGGCATCTAGGAACCTTTGACATGATCAACATAACTTTTCTGGGTAAGTTTTGATTTTCAAGTCTTTTGTTGCTTTTTCTATCGCTTTTGTTTCCTTGGCTTGTGTGAGTTTTGTTTTGCATGTTTTTTTGAATGAATGTTGGCATTTTAGTTTGTTTTAACTTGTAGAAGTGTTGTTTCAATTTTTTCATTGTCTTTCTTGAGCGTTGCATGCATGACCCTATTTTTTGGACTAACAGTCATCGTTGCAACAACTCTCCCCACTAGCTTCGTTGTTTGTCCATTTGACTGATTTATGCACTTACTTTTACTGCATGCATGACCATTCACTAAGATATGCAACATCCTTTTCTCATGCATTTAGATCTACTCATTTTCAAGTTAACCTTGGGCAAATCTGGGCTACCTTGGCTCATATCTAGCTTCTCCCGACATGCACTGTGCATTTCTGGAACTCAAGGCTCTACCTTAGCTTTAGGAATTGTGCAAAAGCTACCAGTGATTGATTCCAGCTGCGCTCTGTGTAGTTTGAGGAGACAATCCCCAATATTTTCCACTGGGATTGTGCAATGTGCAGTTCCAGTCCAGAACAAGCTATACTGGACTATGCTCTACACAGTTCTAGTCATCAATACCTCTCACTGGTAGTTGATATTGCATAAGGCGCAGATCCAGTTGACAGTCCCACACCTATGAAAGTCACAACTGCGCAATCTTTCCCAATAGTTGCCTAATTTTTTGCATGGTCAATCCTTGAAGTGCTTTGTGTTTTTAAGATGACATTTTCTTGCTGTGAGTGTCCACTCTGTCTCCGGGTACATCAGTTGTTGAGCAGCTTCTTAGCAGTACATGCATCATGGTTTCCAAGAGAGCTGGATCAAAGGAACCTATTCAGAGTAGCACTGGAGATGTGGTTGTACAGGTGCCAATGAAATTTCCTATCTATGTAGACACACAATTGTTTGTAGAGAAGGACATGAAGATTACATGGAAAGAAATAATGGACTCACCTAGCTAGTCCGAAATGTTGGTTTCATAAATTGTTCACAGGTTTTTCCGCTAGCATAACAATTGTACAAGGTTGCATGCAAGTACCTCGCCTTCCCGTGCACGGATATCATTAACTAGATTATCTCACATACCAATCCCAAGAAAATGACATTGAGTAGTACCAATGGAACACAACTTGCCACCTTAAGGATGGAAATATACCATCAGATGTATCACTTTCCACAACCGGTGAACTACATGGATGCACTGTTCTACACTCCCAACAACAATGTGAACACTAGAGATCATGAAGTGTTGGGTAAAAGAGCCATCGAAGTTCAGAGCGACACCCAACCAGGTCTACAAGACAAAGTCACTCAGGAAGGCTTACCAACTCTTGGTCATGTTTGCATGTTGCTTGTATGGTGAAGAGATCACGAGGACCTTCCCGCAGAGTTGGGTGGTTATGTTGGAGCAATTGGAAAATGAAGGAAGGCCATTCAACTGGTCTGACGTGTTGGATATTTAGTTGAAAGTGCATGTGTCTAATGCCCGAAGTTCGCATAAGGATGAGCAAGAAATATTTTTATGTCCTCGTACCTGCTTGATGCAATTAGTTCCCAACAATAGTTCCCTGGCATGGGTTGGACATGGACACCATAAGAGGATGTTGCGAACATCTATTGCAAGTTTCTCTATGAGTGCAACTAATGAGGAGTCATTGCAAGGCTGTCTAACCACTTCATCACCCCACTGTAAAAGATGATACTCGAACAAGATCCACCTTGCATGTCCCGAGAAGTGATGCAGGCATTGCTTAACATTGCAGATTGGTATGGCTCACTCGGTGGCACCTTCATTAGGAAGTTTTGTGTGGAGAAGCCTTTGCATGAGCTGCCGAGGTTTGCCACAGACAATTTGGTCATGCAAGAGGTTGCATACCACATCTCCACAGGGTTATCAACAGGACTGCACAAGAGGAAGAAGGCACCATAGCCTACTCTTCCTTTGCGGATTGGGTTGTATGAGATCTATACCTTGAAGGATGTGGATGCCGAGGCTGAGGACCTGAAGAGGTTTGGGTTCGACACCAAGAGTTTTAATTCGTATGACCCCAACTGCATATGCAAGAACCACTATGCGAAGGTGTATTGCCCATGGATCCATGGGGCATGTCATTGGCCAGAGGAAGATCCTTGGAGGTATTGCTACAAATCCTTTAGGCTCAATGAACCGGTCAACATAGTTGTAGAATGAAAAGCATCACCACAGGAAGCAACAACAACAACAATAGTGAGAAGCAAACTGACGCAAGACAAAAGGCAAGAGGAAGATTTCCGAGAGCGCAGAGGTTGAGAAAATCTACAAGTTCAGAGCAGATATTCTTGTTGAGAAAGTAGCTTTGGAGATAGAGGCAAAGAGGCGACAACGCAAAAGGAGATTAGAACGGAGGAAGAGAGATAAGAAAAGGCTGAAAAATGCAGAGAGGAAGTTGCAGGAAACAGAAAAGAAGCTGAAAACACAGGAAGAGCTCCGGAGGAGAGAAAAGGAAGGAAAGAAGAAATAGGAACATGAGGAAAGGCAAGGTGCACTGACAAAGAAAACTGTGCCTATACAGGTTGAGACAATGTAGCAACCATCATATGAAGAAGAGGGTGTGCAGGTGTAGGTTCAGGAATTTTCTCAGCAGGTTTAGCAGATGGTTGAGGCAACGGACATGGAGACGGAATAGGAGCCACAGGACCAAGACACCAATCTCATGCTGAGAGCATCCGAGGTCACATCATAGTCTCCGACACCTCCAGAATCACAACTAGTCCTGAGCGAGCAAGGAGAGGTTTTTCTCCTTGATGATGATCCAAAGATGGATGTGTACAATCTGTTATTCGACAAGTCATAACACAAGATTGTACAGGCAAGAAGAAAGCATATCTTGGATGATCACACATCACCTGCGCACATAGAGGAAAGGGTGATTGTATCAGATGTTAGAAGACATCCAACTGCCATGGCTGTGGCTTCTCAGGCTTATGTAGAAGCCACGAGTTCGATGGTCAAGTTCTTGATAGAAGAGAATGATTGGATGGCGAAGGACTTGCAAGAGGCTAGGTAGAGAACAAAGCAGTCCGCAAGATCCTCTATGACATATATGAGTAAAGCAATACTTGTGGAGATATCAACTTTGGAGACCACCATGTGGACGTTGTATAGAAGATTTTTCATCATGCACAGAGTGGTTTTCCATCAGTATGGTTTTCAACAGCAGTGCACGTGACAACCCAAACTGTCAAAGACATCCACGCTGCCATTGCACATGTACATGAATGGACAATGAGGTACACGGGGACCCCGCTTTACTTTCATGAGATGATGAAGCTGTAGGCAGAGCTAGACAAACCACATATTTAGATGTTGATCCTGAACTATGAGCAGTTCCCTTCGCTCATCACCAACATTTAGGCTTCCTATGCACGATTTCACATGAGTCTAGATGTCATAGTGAGGACACACATGATCCATTCCATCGGAACCCTTACTCAAGCCATGAGGAAGAACTAAGTCATGTTGGAGGTCGATGGGTACATAGAGCAGATGATGCGTGAAGCCACGAGTGATGACTTGCAGCTAAGTGCAAAGAACATGCAAAAGTACATTGGTGGTCTAGCCACACATAGGACAATGATGTGCATGCTTCATGATGAGCTAGACAGAGGTTTTAGAACCATATACCCGTAAGCCATGGAGGTGAGAGTTCACTTTGATAAAGACATCACCAAATAGTATGGGGACACAATAGTGCAGTACCAAGCTTGGTATCAGTTCATCACCGAAGACCATTGTGAGGATGTTACAGAGTTGGTCTTTCCCCAAGACCCCAAGTGATGTTGTTTATCTTGTTAGGATGACTCAAGCCTATTTTGTCCCACATGGGCATATGTGGAAATTGTATTATTGTAAATATGTTGTAAGTGAAATTCCAAGTGTCACTAGTGGAATGTGAACAATCACTATTTAATGTGAAGAGTCATGAGGGTAGTCCAAGAGTCAAATGGGAATTTCAAGGGTCACCCCATACTTTGCTATATATAGAACCTCATAACTCATAGTCTAGGCTTTGAGGACCCATGATTTTGGCTAGGCATTGCTTAGAGAAGGCTTGGAGAGTATTGTGACGAGCCTTGACTTCTGCACAATGTAGAGCGAGTACATCTCTTTGGAGGAGCAAGCGTTGTTGACTATAATGTTCCACTATTAGGGCTAGTGGCTGCCAATGGTGTATGTATGGATGGAACTTTCACTTAATAATATAACTGAGCCAACATGTTTTTATGCATATGTTGTTATTGTAGTTCGACTATTCTGGTTAGTTTAGCAATGTATGTTATTTAACTTACACGTTTGTGTATGAACTATTTTGTATGTGATTATATGTATCTTGTTGAAGACGTGTTGTTGTATTAACCCATCACTTTGGATTGTGGACTATTCCGCTTCCAACCTGTGATACCATTCTGCTTGTGTGTTCCTTTTAGGCTGCGTACTATTATAGTCTTCTAAGGGACACACTTCCTTTTCCCCTTTGTGTTTTAGAACCCCCATGCATCTCACTTGAATTGTTGCAAGATCACACACTTGATTCCAACAAAGTTATCATACTTACCTCTGCACACTACCACAGTCAAGGCACTACCGTACTACCCACTGCTGGGACTACTACTCCAAGTGGTCTGAAGTCTAGTTGGGACTTCTTACCAGGGAGATCCCCTGACATGTTGGTGGGTCCAACACCATCAACATGAGGGGATGTGTAATCTTTGTGAAAGAATATCTTGAAAGGGGCCAAAGAAAGATTGCGAGGCATTTTTCTATGGTGTTCTTTGAGGCCAATTATTTACTTTGAAAATTTTCACACCTTTTAGAAGTTTTGATTTAGTTCAATGTCGATTAGTGTGGTTTTTGCGTAGTTTGATGATGTTTTGGATTTTCTTGAAATGATTCAATACAAATCTTGTGATTCTATCTCTTTCTTTCAACACTTAGTTGCCATTGTATAATTTTGTTTACATCTTTGGTTTCTAAGGGTCTTCTCTAATCCTAATCCTTGTAGGGATATGAGAGACAAATTATGTTATAACTTAGATTGGTCTTTAATAAAAAAATTTAGTTGATTACTTTCTTATATTTTGATATAATAAAACACTAGATTATCATATTGCAATGACATTCTTTTAAATTCTCTCCCCTATAATTATACAACTAGATTTTGAGAATTAAGTCTTTGAAATATGAAATCTATTTTTGCTTTATAGATTCTTATAACTTTATATAATTATATCAGACAGTAAAAAAATGAAGAATGAAAGAATATTTTATGAACCCATAAATAAGAAAAAACTTATATATTCTTTCATTCTTCAGTTTTTTTATTGGCTGATATAATTATACAAAGTTATAAAAATTTATAAAGCAAAAAGAGGTTTCATATTTCAAAGATTTATTTCTCGAAATCTAGTAGTATAATTAGAGGGCTATAAATGTTGATAAATTAGGAGACTTATAGATTATAGATGATTTTTCTTAACTTGATAATTAATTGTGATTTTTGTTGTCTTTTTATTAATTGTTATATCTTGTTCATCAAGCAATTACCAAAAAAATGAAGATCACAACAAGACAAAGTACACAAGTTATAGGCTCCAAGTTAGGGAAAAATCCCTGCAAGGGGAAAACCCAAAAAGAATGCTTCTCTTCTTATAAAATTTTCTTACAATGAGACTTCCAAGATCCAAATACAAAAGCCCAGAATCCTCCCAAGCACAAAGTCAGCCCACCAACAAGATCTTTTTCAAGGCAACTTCAAAAAGTCGACCCTCAACTTTGCATTTAGAATTTAGGCCCTGCAGCTTCACTTGAGAATTTTGGTCCTACAATTTCAGTCTCCTGCAACTTTGTAGTTTCATGGAAACCCTAGTAGCTTCACACACGTGGACAAAAAAGATGATCACAAGAGACTTCTTTCTTCTTTCTTCTTTTCTTCATCCTCCTTGCTCTTTCTCCTTCTTCGCTATTGCAGATTGAACTTGTGATGAGATGGTGCTTCAAATGAGTCGAGCTCCTTCTATTCATAACCTTCTCTAGGGGTTGAATAGCCCTTCCCTTAGGCTGAATTCTCCTTGATTGGGCCGACTTGATATTGGAGGAATAAATGGCTTTTCTTGACTCAAAATAAATATTTTTATTTGTTACACAGATTCCAAATGGGACTATAATACATGAGACAATTCTTCTATGACCTAGAAAGATATAGAAATACCTAGAAAGACCTATAAGCATGAAGAACATGCTTTTGACCTAGACTTGAGCATGAAACCCATGCTTTGGATAAAATAAAATTCTTTTTTATTTATTTTTCTTTCTTTATACAAAATATACAATGCCATGTTTAGAAAAGGTGATTATGAAGACCAAGCCTAGTTACAATTTCCAAAACTCCCTCTTAACTAGGGAGGTATTCATAATCCCATCATGAAGTACAAGGAATCTCAATCTTGAAGCATTCTCATAAGAAGATTCAGATTGATAAGCCATTTGTCAAACATCTATATCATAACCAACACTGCCATTAAAGGCCTTAGCTAGATAAGATCAACTTCATTCGAGAGCATTATGCTAGGATACATTACATGAGCTTGTAGAAATTACTCAAAATTTGCAGTTGCTAATGAATTCAGACTAAAAACAATAGACACAAATTTCTTCTACTCAATCCGCAAAAAGGAAAACATACAATAGAAACACATGCAATCATTCAATCACAATGAACACAATATTTTTTACTGGGGAACCCAACTGGGAAAATCCCCTCCTCTGTTTGTATTATATTAGATGAGACAATTGATCTATTACAATGACAACTTCAATCCTTGGAGTTCAACCTGCACTACAATATTGATCTCCTCATCCTGTGACTGTTCTTGATCCAAGTGGATATTGGTGGCCACCATCCTACTCCACCTAGACCTTCAACTGGTTTCATCAATTTCCTTGATTATAGCACAATTTACATTTTTTAGTAGTTTTTTCAGGTCCTAAACTTTCGAAGTTGTTTTGACCCCCTAAACAATGTTTTTTTTTAGGTCCGCAGCAGGCTCATAGCCATGAGTAATGGCTTGCCGAAAACATTCTAGTACTCAGAGAGACATTTCTAAGAAGGTATCATACACACTAAATGAATATCATATGACCAAGTTATGACCCTGAGAAGTTGGTTGTCCAACTAACCCCCATGGGGCCCACAAACTCTTGGCGTTCCATCTCCTAGAGTTAAGGTTTTGGTTGTTTAGGGTTTCCTTTCATTGTTCAAAAATAAAAAGGCCCTTGAACCTCATTGTAACATAGTTCAAAGGCATGTATCCGCCACATCTCTTCTCAGAGATAAGCTACCATCGTCCGAGCTAGTTTATTTCCATTCTGTTTGTAAGCATATTTCAGTTCTCTGATATTAATGAAATGAAGATTTATTTCTACTGCATCTTCGTGTTTATGTTTATATCTATATTTTGTTTCATTCCTGCATAAGTCTAGATCAGATTTGGAAAATGTTGAGTCTACACTTTCTCTTCTTGCACTAATGTTCTTGCACTCGTTGTGCATGCACTCACGTTCCTGTACTTTCTTTGTCTACACTCACGTTCCTGCACTTGCTTGGCCTGCACTCACGTTCCCACATTCGCTTCTATTTCCTTGCACAATTCTTAGGAAATTAGCTCATTTTCTACATACACACTCTATGCTGTCAATATTATATAATAATAAATATAATTATGCATTTTCCATCCACTCAACTAGGCAATTCGAATTACATGCATAAATAGGGATATTTTTAGTAAATTGAATTGTTAACTGAGAAATCAATGAGTTAACTATAGTTACAACTACTCAACTAATCTCTGACTAACTCTATTCATGACTAGCGCTCAGATAGATGAGTTTCACTAACTATATCTCGACTAGATTTCTAGATCTTAGCAATCAACACATTCACAACTCTAATTCTAGCCCATAAACTCGAATTGATTAATTTAACTAAGTGGCTTGGCCATGTCACACCTACTATCTACAACTCAAGTCATCCTGTTGATGTAGAAATTCAAGTTTCTCCATTTGACTAAGGCACAAGTCATATGGAGCCTTTTCTCACTACAATTTAACACTCCCTCTTAACAAGAAAAGGGTTTTGAACACTCCCTCTCACTATTGATGTTGCTACTTGAACAAATGCAATTGAGAAGCATCCAGAATACTAAATCAATTACGTCTCTGAGTTGTAATTGTGTCTTTAGTCTCTAATTGCTGACCTCTACAACTGTCACTCAAGATATGACTAAATCGACTGACACTGATCCTTTTACTACTGAATATTGTGGGCCCCTGTAGCAAGGGTAATGATCCATGAGAAGAGTATACTACAACTGCTAATGCTCTCCTTTGGACCCTGCCCAAATCTTTACAACTCTAGGACTAAGGCTCCAGATCACCCCATATCGCTCCTAGAGGTATAAATGCATACAAAGTGAATTTTTATCTACTCATACTATAGTTGCTATTTCTCTGCTGTTGTTTCCCCACTACTGCTGCAACTACTACAATAATGAATATGATCTCCCCAAATCTTGAAGTACTAGCTTCCATAGGGCTGCTTCCTATGAAACTAGAATCCCTCTGAGTCTCGATCTCCTTGTGGGAAATCTCTCTTTCTCCCTCCTGGAAACTCGCATTGTCCTCCTCCACTGGAGAAATTCTTGCACCACAAATTTGCTATTCGGAATTTCTCTAAGAGAAGATCAAGAACCTAGATTCTATGTAGTTTTCAATAGCTCTTATACCATGTATAAATAACTCAAAATTTATAGCTACTAATGAATTCACATTGAAAACAATAGACACAAATTTCTTCTACTCACTCTGTGGAAGGGAAAACATACAATAGAAAAACATGTGATCATTCAATTGCAATGAACACATTATTTTTTACTAGGGAACCCAACTGGGAAAAACACCTCCTTTGTTTATATTATATTAGATGAGACAATTGATATATTAAGATGATAGCTTTAATCCTTGAAGCTCAACTTGCATTGCAATACTAATCTCCTCCTCCTGAGACTGCTATGGAAAATATTGAGCCTGCACTCACTCTGCCTCCACTCACTCTTATTTCCTTGCACAATTATGAGGAAATTAGCTCATCTTCTACATACCCACTATGTACACTCAATAATGTACAATAATAAATACAACTATGCCTTTTCCCTCCACTCAACTAGGCAATTCGAATTGCATGCATGAATAGGGATATTTTTAGTAAATTGACTAGTTAAGTGAGAGATTAGTGAGTTAACAATAGTTACAACTACTCAACTAATCTCTGACTAACTCTATTCATGACTAGAGATCAGATAACTGAGTTTCACTAACTATATCTCCACTAGATTACTAGATCTTAGCAATCAATAATTCTCAACTCTACTCGTAGCCCAAAAACTCGAATTGACTGATTTAACTAAGTGACTTGGCCTTCTCACTCTTGCTAATTGCAACTCAAGTCATCTTGCTGATGTGAAATTTGAATTCCTCCAT
The DNA here is from genome assembly GCA_000404065.3 of Pinus taeda. NCBI lineage: Eukaryota > Viridiplantae > Streptophyta > Pinopsida > Pinales > Pinaceae > Pinus > Pinus taeda. The sequence goes on along the minus strand of APFE031153473.1, from coordinate 98,330 downwards.
TTGACTAAGGCACAACTCAAATGAAGCTTTTTCTTGCTACAATTTAACACTTCCTCTTAGTATGAAAAGGGTTTTGAACAACCCCAATCTAGATCCTTTGTAGGAATGTACTGTAACACAGTTAACAGAGTTGCCACACTACATCTAAGGCACATACCCCATCTAGATGTTCACTAGGCATGTCCTTTTAGGACTAATATTATCTTGGATTTCCAATCCTGAATCCTCAAAGAATATCGGTCCTCTTCGATTACTCTTATCTTGGATGCCCTACCTCATCCTCATATAACATCGATATACAACTTGTTTCCTATATTCTCTAATTCATAAGAAGTTCTAATCTCAGATGCTTATCCAATCCTTTAGACTCTATTCTTTCCTTATGGCCTTCACTATGACTTATGGCTTTTAATCTTGGTATAGTGCATGAAAAATAAGGATAAGAACTATCCAACATCACTCCCTCTCAATTAGGGAAGATGTGTCTACCAAACCAATCTTGTCTCTGAGATACTCAAGCTTCTTGTTTGGTAACACTTTAGTTAGAATATCTTCTACCTGTTCATCTATAGGTAAATAATGCAGTTCCATGACCCCATCTCATACCAGGCTTCTGATGTAGCGGTACTTATTATTTATATGCTCTGTCCTAGCATGAAACACAGGGTCTTCTATCAATATTATGCGCTTTCATTGTCATAATGTATATGTATAGGACTAAGCGGTCCTTCAAATAAATCTTATAATAACTTCCTGAGCCAAACAACTTCCTGATAGACTTCACTTGCAACAACATACTCGACTTCAACACCACTCAAAGAAACTAAGCTGAAGCATCCACCTATTTTTCTTCTGCCATCTATCTCACTTCCACCCCAATCAAAATTTGTATATCCGATGAGTTGGATATCATCACTATTATACCATAGGTAGTGATGTAGGGTTCCACTCAAATATCTTAGGATATGCTTGGCTACAATCCAATGATCATGCTTTGGCTCCATCTAAAATTGATTGAGGACATTTATTTCAAAAAAATGTCAAGTCTCGTATTTAACAGATACATCAAGGACCCAATTAACTATCTAAAGCAAGTAGGATCCACCAGACCAGAATCTAAACTCCCCAACTTCTTCAAATTGGTAATCACAAGAGTCATCATAGGCTTGCTATCCATAATGCCAAATTTCTGTAGAATATTGATCACATAATTTCCTTGAACAAGATATATTTCTCCTAGATTTTTCCAAACTTCTAGTCCTAAGTAGTAATGCATAATCCCTAGATCCTTCCTATCAAACTCAGTTGCTAACTATTTTTTATATTCTTGAATTTAATGCTCTACACCTGTAACAAGTAGACCATACACATATAATAGTATTATGACCAGTTCATATTGGACCACCCTGATATACAGGTTAGGATCTACAAAAATCTTGGAAAAACCAAGTCACAATAGGTATGCATCCATTCTTTCATACTAAGCTATAGGCGCTTTCTTTAAGCCTTATAGAGCTTTCCTCAGTCTGCATACATGAGTCTCTCTCTGATTTATTTCAAATCCTTGCGGCTACTCAAAGTAAACCTCTTCATTAAAATTCCCATTCAAAAAAGTTGTCTTAACATACATTTGATGGATGTTCCATCCCATAGTAGTAGCCATAGTAGCAACCAAAGAGATAAGAGATAGTAGCAGCCAAAGTTTTATATCTAGCTCGAGGAGAAAAAGTTTCTTCACAATCAATACCTTCTTTTTGTGAGAAGCCCCTTTCTACAAACCTTGCCTTGTATTTATCAATGCTCCCATCAACAACATGCTTTATTTTATATATCCATTTTGAAGTGACTGTCGATTTATCACTTGGTCTAGGAACAATGTCCTAGATATCATTCTTCATAATTGACTAGTATTCTTCCTACATTACATTCATCCACTCTTGATGTTTAGCTGCATCTTCATACGAGGAAGGTTCAACTTCAATGAGATTCGTCATATATGCTACATAACCAAAATACCTTTTAGGTCTTTTACTTTCTCTGATTGCTCCTTTTGATGTATGTCCTTCTGCTTCTTGTAGACTTATCCTTGACCAAGAGGGTCTCTTATGTATTTTAGGAATAACAAATTGTTGAAAAGTCTCACTAGGTCCTTCAATATCTTCTTGATTATATGTAGAATGTTGACCATTGTTGTCCCTAGAGATATCCCAAAAAAAGGGTACCTTTTCTTCATCGGACTCAATTAGAACATCTTCTGATTTCTTGTAAGCCACATTTTCATCAAATATGACATCCTGACTTATTTCAATATGATGATCCTCTTTAATGTAGATTTTGTATACTTTAGATGAAGCACTATACACAACAAATATGGCTTTCAGATTGGTAGGATCCAACTTCTTCCTTTTGTCCTTTGGTATATGCATATAAACATGAAAACCAAATATTCTAAGATGATACACACTCGATTTCTTTCATGTAAATGGTTCGTCTGGTGTCATGTTGTTGAGAATATTGTGAGGACTTTAGTTCTGCAAGTAGAAAACTATTGCGCATGCTTTTCCACATAAGAATTGAGGGAGATATTGATCATGTCATGGATTTGACACATTATTCAATTGTTTAGTTCTTCCTTTTATCCACACCATTTTGTTCAGGATTATAAGGAATAATTATCTCCCTCTTAATCCCTACGTCCTTTCAAAATGCTATAAGTTCCTTGGAGGCATATTCTCCATCATTTTCAGGACTCAAAGTCTTGATCTTTCTTTATGCTATATTCTCCACTTCATTCTTGAATTCTTGAAGCTTCTCAAATACCTCATCGTTGTTCTTAAGGAGGTATAACCTTGTCTTCCTTGAGAAATCATCAATGAAGGTCACATAATATTGATGCCCAACAAGGGATTTTACTTCCATAAGACCACATACGTCCGAGTGTATGAGATCTAAAACTTCCTTACATCTGGTGTCACTTTTTACAAATGGCTTCTTTACATTCTTGCCTAAAGCACAACCCTTATAGGTCCCTTCACGTTCTTCCTTCAATTTGGAGATGTTATTTACCATTTTATTTAGAGATGGAAAAATTATTTAATGAAGGTGTCCATACCTTCTATGCACAGTTTGGAAGGGCTCATATCTAAGTGAACTAGAGATTTAGAGAAAGGTGTAAAAACTATATATAATGTTCCCTCATGAATTCCAATTACCCTAGCATGATCAATACTAGAGTCCTTACCCCAAACCAAAAACTTTCCATTAACAAAAGCAGTTCTATCACCCTTATCCTCTAGATAAGAAATTTTCTTCAAACATGGAACATATAGAATATTGTTGATGTGAATACTTCCACTGGACCCGAGTTCCAATGAAGTAGATCCAATCCATTTCATTGGATATCTCTTCTTCTTTGCAAGTTCGATAAAATGAGAGGAGGTTCCTTTTGACAATGTCCAGAGTTGACTACATTCACCTATCATATGTTTGGAAGCACCACTATCAATAACCCATACATTCTCGTCCTTGAAAGTTCTAAACAAATTGGAAAATAAACTTTCATCCATCACTTCTTTTTCTAGCTAGGATATGACATTTAATATGTAACCCTTGATGGATATAACGAAATTCCCAAGAAACTTGAAACTCTTCTTCATAACCCTATCCATAGTGCCAACTAGGATGTGATCTTCAACCTCCTTCTTGCACCTTAGCTCTGATACCATCTTGGGAAATCATGAGACTTGTGGGTTAGAGATGATTTTCCTTAACTTGATAATTACTTGTGATATTTGTTGGCCTTTTATTATTTGTTATATCTTGTTCATCAAGAAATTACCAAAACAACAAAGATCACAATGAGATAAAGTACACAAGATATAGGCTCCAAGCCAGGGAAAAGCCCCTCCAAGGGGAAAACTCGAAAATAATTCTTCTCTTCCTATAGAATCTTCTTACAATGAGAATTCCAAGACCCAAAGACCAAATCCACAAATCCTCCTAAGCACCAAGTCAACACACCAGCAAGATCTTCTTCAAGGCAACTTCAAAACTTTGACCCTGCAACTCCACATCTAGAATTTCAACCCTACAACTTCACTTCAGAATTTTGGTCCTGCAATTTTAGCAGCCTGGAACTTCACAACTTCAAGGAAACCTTAGCAGCATCACATGTCTGGATAGAAAAGATGATCCCAAGAGACTTTGACTTCTTTCTTCTTTTCTTCGTCCTCCTTGCTCTTTCTTCTTCTTCACTATTGCAGATCGAACTTGTGATGAGATGGTGCTTCAAATGAGTCGAGCTCCTTCTATTTATAACCTTATTGAGGGGTTGGATAGCCCTTCCTTAGGTTGACTTCTTCTTGATTGGGACGACTTGGTCTTGGAGGAATAAATGGATTTTCTTGACTCAAAATAAATATTTTTCTTTGTTACAAAGAGTCCAAATAGGACTATAATACATGATACAAATTCTTTGTTGACTTATAAATACCTATAAAGGCCTGTAATCATGAAGAACATACTTTTGACCTAGACTTGAGCATGAAACCCATGCTTTGAATAAAATAATTTTCTTTTTCTTTTTATTTCTTTATACAAAATATACAATGTCATGTTTACAAAAGGTCATTATTAAGACCAAACCTAGTTACAATTTTCGACAGTAAACCCAGGGAAATAATACTGACAATCTCACTTAGCTTGTGTTGACGGTGCTGGACCTACCAACATGTCAAGGGGATCTCCCCGGTAAGAAGTCCTAATTAGACCTCTGACCATTTGGTTTAGGAGTCCCAACAATGGGTCGTAAGGTAATGTCTTGACCGTGGTGTCACACAGAGGCAAGTAGAATAACTCTGTCAACAATAAGGGTGTGACTGATGCAGTGAGTCAAGGAAGGTGTATGAGAGGTTCCAACACTTTGAAAGGGGAAGGAGGTGAAGGTGAGTTCCAGGTTGAAAGGGATCAATCCCAACTCATCTAGGAACACACAACACAAATGACATGCATAGCTTCCGGTGGAGCAGTCCACTCGGATGCGGCAGTCACATCATACAAGGTAAGATAACATGTACAACACTCACGGATCAGTCCGAGACGAGTGTGACAGTTGTTATAGCAAGGTTGAAGGGAAAGGTCTGTCTGATGTCTGACAAAGCAGTCGACACAGACGGTGACAACATTAACAACATATGCAACACATTAACAACAATATTCATATAATTGCATGTGAATCAGTTCATACACAAGTACGTAAGTTAAACAACATATATCATTAAGGCAACTAGAGCAGTCCAACTACAATAACAACATATGCATGAAAATGTGTTGGCTCTTATTATATAAAGAAGTGTAAGTCACAATCATATAATACATCCATGTAAACCTACTAGCCCCAATAGTGGAACGTTATAGCCAAATCTGCTTGCTCCTCCAAAGAGATGTACTAGCTCTGTGCAGTGGAGAAGCCAAGGTGTGAATACTGTCCAAGCCTTCTTCAATATAGTCATAGTAGAAGCTTGGTTGACCAAAATCCTTTATAATGAGTTATGAGGGACTATTTATAGCAAAGGGTGGGGTGACCCTTGACATTCCCCTTTGTGACCATTCAACTACCCTCCTGACTCTTCACCTACTCTATGGTTGTTACATCCACTATTGACACTTTACCTACACTTGACATGACCTAACATTACAATGCACATGTACTCATGTGAGACAACATGGCTTGAGCAAGCCTTGCAAGACACCAATGACACTCGGTCTGCTGTGGTGAGACCAACTCTTTGACATGCTTGTGATGATGAAGGTGGTGAGTTGATGCCAATATTGGTCATCCATGATGGTGTGCATGCACCTCATGGTGACATCTTGTTGAAGCGAACTCTTGCCTCTGTTGCAACTGGTGCATTGGTTCGACCCCTTCATCCAACTCGTCTGCTAACATGCACATGATCTTCTTGGGTACGACTGAACTGGAAACACACTGATGCATAGTGTCCATGCTGATCTTCAAGGGTGTGCTGGTGGTCATGTGCATCAACTTACCGAAGTACATGTTCAGCTCCAGTTGGACTTGCTTCTTGTCTTCGCCTTGGTGAGTGTGCTGAATGAGTTGGGTTGCATGCGTTCGCACAATGACATGCATGCTGCTGAATCCCTTAATGTGATCAACAACACTGCTCACCATGTCTGCTCCATGCTAGCTGGTGGGAGGGATATTTAACTTGTACGGGTGCAGTTTCATCTGTGAGTGAATTTTGCACCCACTATTGTTCTTAATCCTGCTGCAACTCATTCGTCTGTCTGTGCAGCTTCATGTTCTTCTTTGAGTTGCTTCTTCGACACATGCAACTCCTTCTTTGTTCCATTCTGTGTATTCGCGCGACCTTCATGTTACGCCATCACCTCATAGCCTGAGTCTCCAAAGTTTCCCTCATTATTAATGGATCTGCTTGATCTTGCAACTTTGTTCCGCCTTTGTGTTGTCAACAACCTTCCTCTTGCATTTGCTGCATTCGCCATGTTCGATGCATTCGATATGCTGCCTTTAGCTGCTGTTCATGATGTTGCTGCTTGATGTCCTTGTCTACGAACAACTTGATGTCTTCATGAATAGGCAAGCTCATACACACTTGATCGACTGCATCCCCAAGCGTGCTCTGAACGGTGTCTTTGTCTCTGCTTTCCTAGAAACCATTGTACCTATATTGCTGAGAGGAAAATGAACACCAGCGATATTGGAGACATGGAAACACTCATAGCAAGGAATCTTTTAGTCGAAAACCAAAATGAACATGAGAATTGACTTACAACATATCTGGGTAAATGATCATGAAGGTTGCGCAATTTCGGCCGGGAGGTCGGGAGACCGACTTGCCAAGACTGCTCAAGGCACATCCTGGGTTTCTAGGAGACTGGCTGACTACTGGAACTGCGCAATGCACAGCCTAGCCTGGCTGCTGATTGTTGGGATTGCGCAATGCGCAATTCCTGTTGGGAAGGACTACTGGCCCAGGGACAAATTTGTGCAATTTCTTGGGCCAAGTAGCCACTTCCCTCCAGAAATTCTCAAAACAGTCCTAAAGGATAGTATTAGGTAGGAATGCACAAATCTGGAGAGGAAGGTGAGCCTTCCTTCCCCAGATTGTGTAATGCAGCCTTAGTGAAGGCAAAGTCTAGGCCAAGGTTGGCTCGACTCGCCAACGGGAAACTGAAAGCAACTAAGACAATAAATGCATGGCGACACTAAGTGATAGCATAAATTATTGACAGTGCATGCAAAACATGAATTAAATAGTCAACAAATAGATCAACATGCATGTGGGTGAGGCAATTCGACGGTTGGGCGAATGTCCGTGCAAAACAGTTTCATGCATGCGACAACAGGAGTTAGCAACGAAAACTGAAACAGAGCTAGGAAAAGCTAGTATATATGTAAACAACAGCAAGTGTTCAAAGAAATCAAGAAAACAGTACTCCCACAAGTGAAAACACAAAAAGCGACAGCAATGTAGCACAAGGCATGGGAAGCGGGCTTACCCCAAAACAACTGAGTTGGATGTGGTGACTGCTCCTAGATGCGATGTGGGATGTCAGAGCCACAAGGTTGATATGAGGAATGAGATCTGCAGTGTCTGGTCGATGAATTTTGATAACATCGAGGCTATGACGCATATGCCACGAATCTAGGGGAAGTGACACTTGGTGGGAGGTTTCAGAATTTCTCCTTGCATGTAACCTCCAACTGCTAAACATTGATCCATGAAATAAGGGATGCCTTTGCATGCTACCTTGGGACAAGTAGCCCATGCATGCAAGTTTGTTTTTCTCAGTCCCAGAGAGAACCGATCAACTCAGCTGCACATGCAAGAGACTTCTCGACTACTGGAGAAAAATGCACATTTCTGGCTGGGCTGGCTGCCCAGGAGATTTGCACAATTTATAGGTAGAGCAGATGACTGCTGCCTAGATTTGTGCAAATCCTGGGCTGAACGGTCTGCTGCTGGGAAAATTTGCGCAAATCCCGCTGGGAGGGTTGGCTAGCAGGATTGCACAATCCTAGAGCCCAGCAGGTTGTTAGAGAGGATTGCGTAATTCCTGGAGGGAAGGCTGGTTTCCCTCTATAAATTCGCAATTTTCAAGGGGGAGTTGCTAAGCCTGCAGCTGGACCAAGTCTGGGTGAGCAGCCTATGAGGGGAATGAATTAATTGTGGTCGACAGGCTTCCTTTGTGCGAGGAAAACACATGAAGCTTGAGTACTTGAGAAAGCAAGACAAAGTGTTGTGTAAGGTTGGTAGGGAAGCTCCAAAACAGGCTAAGGAAAAATTTTGGTGGGTGGTTGTAGCCGCTACAACAGCTTGATGAGGTTCGAAAGTGTTTTTGTGAGAAGCATCAAAACTTCTCCCACTAACCCGGACTAGTATACATTACATTACATGATCACCATATATATACTATTATTAACTCTAATGGATCCATTTGTCCATATTACATCACGAAGGAGGATCCATCACTTCATCCTCCTTTAAAAAGTGTTTCCTTAAATGCTTGTACCTAGGAAGTACATCCATAACACATGGTCCCATTAACAAGTATTGCGCTCTACATTGAGAATGATGTCATCCACTAAATACAACCATAAGCTTGGGTATTAGGGATTAGTGTTGTTCTCAATGTTAATATTGAAGTAACTTAAGGAGTGTGTCCACAAGCCCATTTCCCATGTATGGGTGTATGTGCTAGCTCCTTAGTAATGACCCATGAAACCAACAAATGGTTGAGTTCTTTGAGAAAGATGCTCACCACAATCATATGGATATAATTTTTTTTCTCCAAGATACTAATGCCATCCATAGTCAAAATATCAACCACATAGTTGCAAAAGGTCTATTGTGGATTTAGAATGGATGTTGCCATTGAATAAAATTAAACCTAGAAACTTTTAATCGCAACATGGTCGTGACTGTCCTCAATGATTTATACTTCATCTAAAGTAGTATATTCATCAAAGAGAAGTTTAAATTGATTGCCTTCATATAAATGAAAATTGTCCATACACTATTCCTTGCAAGCCTCCTTCAAATCACATAAAGAAGCTTTTCTCTTTAATATGTCCTTGAAATTCCAATCTTTAAATTGCTTCACATGCTTCTTGCAATTTTTTTATTTGATTATCTAGAAGTAGCAACAATTGTGTACATACTACTTTTAATGTATGATTAATATTGGTGTGCCTTAGAAACTTTTTCAACTTAAAATAACCAATTCTTATTATGTTCTTCTTACTTTATAGCAAACTCAAAAAAACTTATAAGAAGAGCTTCTTCCACATAATTATCATATAATCCTCAATATGCCTCAATGAGGGGGACTAATATATCTAAGTTAAATGAAAGATTTCATTGTAAGTAGGAGAGCTAGTGTTTTAAAATATAAATCAAAGAAGCTTACATTTAATGGATTTCTTTTGTGTGGTTATAATATCTTTTCATCTCATGTTTTTTACAGGGATAGATGCCACACTTTGAAATAGGTATAACTTTCACTATACTCCTTGAAATCTCTATTATATTTCCATTTCAAAACTGAAAAGGCTACTTTGCCTTTAATGACATTGGTTAGGTTGCAATTTGGTACATAGATATATTGAAAAGTGCACCACAAGAATTTCCCACAAGGGTTGCAAGGTGTTAACTTATGGTATGTTCTATGCTTATAACAGTTTACTTCTTTTTCTTATTATATTCCACAGATTAGCAATCACATGTACATAAAGTAAAGTGCAATAGAACATTAAACGATTGACAGAAAACAAGCCAAGACAAGAGACACAAGATGTGGCAACTAGCCAGGGACAAACCCCACAATGTGTGGGGAAACCCTTTGATCAAATCTTCTTTTATCTTCAATAATTCAACAGAGAGAAATAGTACAATGAATATGATTCATATCAGTAGTAGAAAACCCTAGATCAGCAGCATTAGCATTAGCAGCTTCATTATCAAACTAGGGCAGACGATATCTCACAAACCGACCGTCGGATTGACTTCATTCCACCACCAAAAGTTTCGGCTTCCAGCGGAGGTTCAGATGAACCTACAGCGCAGTTCAAATGAGGAAATCTTCTAGGCCATGTAGGTCAATATTTACTTCTGCAGTTGCAGTTCAATTTCAGCAGTTTCCGGCTTCAAACTAGGGAGAGAGAGAGACCCATTTCAGTGCAGTAGAGAAGAGACTCATATCTGCGCAGTAGAGAGAGAGAGATGTGATGAGATGAGTGCAAATGAGGAAAAGTCCTCTTATATTTATACACAACGTTGGTGGGTGAATAGATGTGACTGTTGGGCTTCTGAGCCTACATGAGTCTTAGGTCGGCTTGATAATAATTCCATAATCAAAATAAATTCATATCTCCATGAATACTTATCGGAATCGGATGATCTTTATATCAATCCTACACCTCTTGACGAGAGGAATCTAATAAAAATATTATCAGCCATGAATAAGATGACCCACATGAAGTTTTGCCCTGGTTGCCAATTTTAACAAGTGGCAATAATTTACTAGCTCAGCGCAGAGGTATTTTTCCATTTGGAATATTATAGTGGTATCAAAGACATGATCTTGGCCGACTGTGGGGTAGCCAACTATATCATGGAAGATTTGGGCATGTATGCACAATGACGAATTAAACCATAGACAACCCCATGGCTCAAGAAAGATTTAGTATGCAGGAATTTTGGGGTGGAATCTGCTGGAACGATGAGAGATTGGCCCAGTTGAGGAAGGTGTCGGTGTTAATCAAAGTTGTCATTGATGTCAATATGGCATTATTGGGATGACAAATATTCTTGTGTGCATAATATGATGATGTCCTTGCTCATGATGACAAGTCCCTCTTGTTTGATAAGGATGCTATAAATGAAGATGTCAAGCTATTAATGATGCATGATCTAATGAAGCCCTCGATGCCCATGATCTATCTTGGATGATCTAATGATGCATGATGATGAATCCTTTACCATAAAACCCTTCTACTCATTAATGATGCATGAATAAATGTTGATTGGCAAATAGGATGCGCTCAGCCCTACATATCTTGTTAAATGATGATTCCCTAAAGATGCCCTTATCCTAAAAGCTTGAAGACCTAAGTTCATGAAGAAGGAGCCCTAGACATAAAATACTAAGAGCTGCCATGAATAAAATTAGAATGACAGTTTCACAAATTTAAGTTTCTCGATGGTAAAATGAGTCTCTCTAAGAATGAAATTGACACCCGCTTGTAGAGGATATTTTTCCCTTTCTAACGAGCTATTATACGCCTCCTAACTCCTCCTAGATTGCGAGAAAATGTTTTTTCAAGTTTAAATATTATATTTTTTATGCAAGCCGACCTAAGCCGACATGTGCAAGTCAGCTCCTTCACCCAACAGACGTGTCCCTTCACACACACGAATTAGTGTAAATACTAAACTCAGACTGCTCATTTTAAAAACGATTTCAGAGAAGATCATGCAAAGAAGTGTGAGATTAAGAGAAGAATTGGGCTACTATTACAGAGAAGAATTCAGATCACTTCTTGCGAAGATTTATGCAGCATTTTGCTTTGTTTCTATGGTTGGGTTGTCTGGATATATCTCTGTTATTGGTTCAAATTTTCTGAAGTGATACACCTGCTATTATCTGAGTTTCCAGAAGTAATAAATCCATTACAAATATGATCTTGCTGAAGAAATACATTTAGTTTGATGTGGAGTCTCTGAAAAGGAAGAATCCTACCTCGGATCTGTGGAATAGGACTGCTAAAATGTGAAGTTTCAGACTCGTGACCTTTGCTCCTGAGGCAGATCTACTGCAGTTTGGACCTGTAGCTTGAAGAATCTGAACCTGCTCCTAATTTGCATCTATAGCAGACACCAAAATAACTTGGTCAGTGGAGGCTTGTGTGATCTCTGTTCGGACTACAAAAGGCATATTTTTTTGGACTGTAGAGGCATCCAAATCTGGACTGTTGATACTCGAACCTTGTGACACATCATTGATTGTCTTTGGCACTATTGAGAGCAGTTTATTGAGTATTGCTTGAAGCAGAATTTAAGAGTATTTTGAAGGACACTTGAGGAGATCTTAAAAATTTATTGGAATTGATCTACTGTGTATTTTCTGAAGCAGATGTACTATTGAACGCAGCCATAAAGTATCTGAAACAACCCTTGGAGATCACCTTGAATCAGCCTTTTGAAGCAGTGTTTTTAAAGCAGCCTTTGGAGACAGTTTGACCAGAAATTGGAGGAATTTTTTAAGCACTTCCTTGATGTATTTAAAGCAGCCTTTGAAAGAACTTTGAAGCAGTCTTTTGTAGATATTTTGAAACAGTCCTAGAAGCAGATTTTGGCCTAACCTTGTAGCTGTTTTTAAAGGCAAATCTAGATACCTCCTTGAAGCATATTTCATCCAGATCTTGGTTGAAAGATTAAAAGCATAGTGTTGGCATTATCTATCAGACTTAGTTGGAAGAGTGGAAGCAGATTCTAGGAGAATTGTCTTACAGATCTCATTAAAAGTCCTTATTCTAGACCTTGAAGACTGCCTAGAGTAGATCTATTGTGCATTCTTGAGGAAGACATTGTTTAAAGGCCTCATTAAGGCATCTCTAAGCATTGTTGAAGATCCCTTGGAGTTTGGTGTGCAGATTTATTAAAGAAATTTTTGGAGCAGGCTTAGAGCAGCTCATTGAAGAAAATTGGAGTCATCTAGAAGCCGATTGGAAACCATGATGCATTGGTCATCATGAGGTGACTTAGAGAGATATTTGCTTGGGAATAATAAAGAGCAATGGTGATACTGTCTATGAGGCAAGGATGTCATTGATGATATGACGTGACGATTAAGTGAGGGGATAACTGAAGATTGACAGGGCTCACTAAAGAAGAATTTGGGAGCTATGAAGTACAACCAAACATATCTTGACAAAGCAAAGCTATAGGATTGGTGTCCTTGGAGTTGGTGCTCCTAAACTCAAGGTTGGTGCCTTGGATAAGATAGGGTCAACGCCCTAGAGGTCGGAGCCTCACTAAAGTCCAAGTTGATGCTTGGCAACAGGTTGGAGCCTGGGAGATTGAAGATTATATTAATAAAAGCATTTATTCCTATCATTCATTTTGTGTTCTAAATATAATTGATCTAATTGGTAAAAGTAAAATTTGAAAAGAAATACTAACTCACCCCCCTCTCAGTATTTCCAATAGTCGGACCAGATCCATCCTCGTCCTTATAGTAGAGACACTAGAAGCACATAGGTGGTGGGGGTGCAACAATCTACACCATGTGGGGAATGTCGACAAAATCAGGGCACCAGATCTCCTCAAAAGGAGGAGGCAGGACAGGGACAATTAGAGGGTGAGTTTAGGAGGCCCTTTTGCTAGTGGAGACTTGGCTTTAGATATCAGGAGCCTAAGGAGGAAGTTGAGCATGATACTAAGTGCACACAGGGTTGTGAGGGGCACGTAAATACACCCAGCATGATTCAGGAGTCACCCTTGTTGGAGATTCCTTTGATAGCTCCAACTAACACCTTGGAGGAGAAAGTAGAGCATACACCCATACGGCCTGTTGTCGCACAGATTGACACGACAACGCTCAGACCGGGGGCTGTCACTTTGATCACCGATCCCTCCGTTTAAGCCTGTCTCCCGCGGCTAAGGGGGGTAGACCCTGCGAGATGATGAAGACCAACTGTCGACCAGTTGGTTGGGAGACACGAGACACGATTTAATATAAGCACTAAAAATGATTTGATTAGCAGACCAGTGCCTTAAGAGACTGTCATTGAATCGATTACT